>CM052651.1:150457340-150471453 GCA_028533165.1 Leontopithecus rosalia
GGTTTGTTTGTGTGTATCATCGTGGTTGTGAAGAAACGTGACAGTTTGAAGTTGGTTTCACATGATCAATGCCCAGAAGAGATGAGAAAATCCAAAGCTGCCCTCTGGAAAATGGAGTTTGGAGCCAGGAGTGACCAGGGAAGGACAAGCAGCTGGGAATGCACCTCAGCTGTGGAGAGAGCGTTGACTTCCCACAGGCGCAGAGGCTCGGCATCTACGCATTCCTCTTTATTTCTGGGTGCAGAGCTGACAATTAGGCTACCGTGTGAATAGGCAAGGTGGTGGCTCATGCCTGTAATCCCAGCACTTTGGGAGGTCGAGGTGGGTGGATTGCTTGTGGCCAGGAGTTTGAGACCAGCCTGGTTGACATGGTAAAACCATGTCTCTACTAAAAATACAAAACTTAGCTGGTCATGGTGGTGCGTGCCTGTAATCCCAGCTTCTTGGAAGGTAGAGGCATGAGAATTGCCTGAATCTGGAAGGCGGAGGTTGCAGTGAGCTGAGATTGTGCCACTGCACTCCAGCCTGGGTGACAGAGTAAGACTCTGTCTCAATAAATAAATAAATAAATAATTAGGCATAGTGGACAGACTTCTGTTAAATGAAGAGTGAAATAGAAGATACAAACTATTCTTTCCCTGAAACTTTATGAAAGTACGAATTTCATTATATTTTAATTATACAATATAGGAAACATCCACACACACCTTCCCAGTAAGATCACTGTGAGTGTACAATACACAGGTAGATATTAGCCATAAAAATACCCACTTACTAGTGGATAAGTATAATTCACTTTGATACCTTTAAATACTTAAAACAATCATATTTAGAACTTTTGGGCAATACCTGTCAGTAATTTGCCCTAAATAGTGAAGATAAGGACTTACTTGAATCATAAATGAAATCCATAGACACCGTTCTCTAATCATTTGAATGTCAATGGTGTTAATGTAATTACTATTTTAGAGAACAGAAATTTCTAATCTCTGAAAGTGAAAAAGGAAAAGCACATTTTAATTATTCATAAGCTGCATTTATTTATATTGTTAGTCTGTCATATTTTTTCCCACAAATCTGTTATTTTAAATAGTTTTTTGTTATATCAATATTTTCAGTTAAAAATTAAGAAACATATTTTTTTAAAAAAATATGAGTTGGTCTTAGCCAAAAATATTACCCACATCTGCCTCTCTAAATTGCTCCATGTATTTTAATCTTTTATATGGCATAATAAAGAAAGACAAGCTAACAAGGGATGCATCTCCAGTGCTGTGAGGATGGGTGTATGCCTCCTTTTGGCTTGCACAGCAGAGAGGTGCAAAGGATGTGACCTCAGGGACCCAGGACCCATTCTTGCTGCTCTACCGTTCCCTAAATCTGTGATGAGGCAGAGACTGCTAGTTGTCCACAAAAACAGTTCTTATACGTATATAATAACGTATGTTGATGAGTATAAGTGTTTGGATCTCCATGAAGTGAAGGTTTAGGAGGATAAAACTGTAATGGTTTCTGTTATCAATGGCGTGGCCTGGGGTAACAGAGGTCTTTGAAATGTTTGGTGACAATAATAGTAATAATAGTTAATATTCAAGAATGTATCAGGCACACTTAAGTAACTTATCTCTCTTTAGTTCTCAAACAACATTTAATATATACAGAGAAGATATTATTGCCCCCACTTTAAGATAAATGATTGAGTAAAATAAATTCATAATTAGAGCTGGGAGATAGATAAAGTTTAAGACCATAATATTGAAGTATTAGAATTATAAACGTAAATTCACTAGTGGTGTTGATATTGATGATAATGATGATCAGGGTGCGATAGTAATATCTGGTATTGTTGTAAGAGTTACAATCTTATTTTCCCATTTTAGGGATGAGGAAACTAAAATTCCAGAGTTTAAATAGCTTGTCAAGCACATGCAGTCAAATAAGAGAAGTGAAGCTTTCAGTAACGTTAAATGCGAGAGAAGGCATAAAGCGGAGGGAGAGACAAACTGTGGATGAAGATGAGCCAGTGCGCCCGTGGAAACTGGGTGACTGAAGCAAGAAAAGATTTCATAAGAATAAAGGTTGCTGAAGCATGGCTGTAAAATAAATATATGTCTAAACCATGCTGGCTCCTTCTTATTCAAGGAAGTTGAGGGTAGTCACGGAAGCAGAGGGTAGGAGGAAAAGCAGAGACTTGTGAAATTTATGCCAAGGAAGCAATCAGCAATTATTGTCAGTGATTGTCCAATAGAATGGTTTAAATGCTATATAACTAAATCCTTACCATTCTTCGGAAGCATTTAACCCTTCTAATGCAAACAAGGGCAAAACTGGTTAATCAAATTAATTCCAACAGTACTAGAGAATGTAAAACAGGTTGATAAAAATGAGTGGTTAGGAAGCAGTTTCTTTATATTTTTTCTCTCTTCTGTGCCAAAGCAAGAACAATGCCAGTAGCATGCCAGGAGAGGCTGAAAGTCTTCCAATCCAATCTGGAAAACAGGAATGCTTTAGATAATAGGTGCACTGTAATTCAAATGCCTCAGGTTACATTAAAGAAACTTAACAGCAAATAGCAGTTGATTCTCTGTCATTTAGGGTCTAATTAATTATCCAGTGTGTAAATCATTGAGGGCTCATGATTTTTTCTGGGAGCATGGAGCTTGGGGATCACTCGGGTAGGACTTTCCCTAGAGGGAGAAGGAAACAATTGTAATTAGTACATTCTGCATTTCGTGAAAAGTACCTGTAAGTCATCTGGTGGTGAAACTGATGTGTTGGGCTGAAATAGCGCCCAGAGTTCCACTGATCTCTGAGAGCCATGCGCCCTGACAAGGGTGACAGACCGTGCAGAGTCAGTGCTGGAATCCTCAGCAGTGGCTGGGAAGAAGTGGCCAGGCTGTGACTTCCTCTTCCAGCCTGCTCTACTCGCTTCAGGCCCCCAAGTGTGTGCATCCTTTCGCTATTCCAGTCACACCAGGGAAGAGCTCCTGACCAAGGAGCTGCAGAAATAGAAACGAGTCAGTGGCCTATCCCTATGAGATGGAAGACAGCTACGCACTAGGGGTGCTTTAAAAACATCTCTTGTACCAGAATTGCAATGAAATCTGCCATTTTCATTTTGTGCCTGTCCTCAAATGCTCACTGCAGAAGTGGCTTTCTGGGACTGAATGGGGCAGCTGCTGCTTAGCAGGAAGGAGGATGGAGGACTCCTTATTTGGCAAAAGCAGCCTGGTTCCCAGGTCCAAGTTAACATTCTCCTCCCTGCGCAGGAGCCATCTTTTTCCCTGCATCCAACAGGAAAACTGATTTGCAAAGAGAGAAGGGACACAGAGGTTGGCTCCAGGTTGCCGACTCCTCTGCACCGACCACTGTTTTGTTTCCCACTGCAGAGTTAGGATGCTCATTCACTTCATGATGACTCCTACAGTTGCATTCCCTCAGTTCTTCACAGGCAGCAAGCTCTGTGTTTTAAGTATGGAAAAGCAGCTTGCTCCTCCTCAAAGCTCTTGACGTTGTCAGGTCATAAAGCAGAGACGTAGCTTCTAATTTTGGGCATCAGTACACAGCATGCATCATATTTATCCTCTTTATCTCATCGCTGTTAAGAGAAACATAAAGCATCACGAAAGGGTTCCTCCCTTTCGTATTTCTGTGCCTTTCCAAACAATAAGAATTCTGTTTTAAGCAGTTCTATCTTTGACATCTTAATAGTGTTTGTATCATCCTTCGCCAGAAGAAATTTCATGGATAATCCCATTTGATTCTCGAAACAAGTCTTTGGCTAGGAAGGCAGGGTATTATTTTCAGTTTACTAACCAATCAATCAATCAATATGAGCACAAGCTGCAGTTGACTGTATCTGTAATTGAGAACATTTTCTTCCCCCGTTACTCCAGTCTGTTCTTCCCCAGGGGATCGTTACTTCTTTTTAGAGGCTCTTATTCCCATCCCAAATTCTATCAAGTGGTCTAGAAAACGCTGCGGTGGTTTTATTTCGTCCATTTCCTCTGGGTCTGGGATTCGGATGCCCCTTTCTGTGGGTGCTGAGACATGCTCTTCCTTTTCACTCAAGGATACTTTCTTGTCGTATGTCACTTAGATTCTCAAACTGGTGTCCGTAGGTACCAGCCTTTTCACATTATAACTTCCCGATTAACTATTTTTTCCCTGAAGTATAGCTCTGATGGTGTCACTCGTCAGCTTATGGTTTTTCAACACATTCTGCACTTGCCCCTGGATGTATTATAAATTCTAGTATGATATTCAAGGCCTTCAGAGATCTAACCAAGCTATATTCCTCAACTTCAGTGTCAATAAGTAACTCAGTAATACTGATCCTACTGCTAATATTGGGTAATGTTTTACAGCACTCACTGGGTTTCAGGCTTTTTGGATATTAACTCAAGAATTCTCAAAATAATACAGTAAAGACACTATATTAGTCTTCTGGGACTGCCATAACAAAACACCACAGACTGGGCTGCTTAAACAGCAGAAATACTTTTTTTAGAGTTTTAGAAGTTGGAAGTTCAAGATCAAGGTGGTGGCAGGTTTGGTTTCTCCTGAGATTTTTCTCCTTGGCTTTTTGACGGCTGCCTTCCCTCTGGTCCTCCGTGGTCTTTCATCTGCAGGAGCATATCCTCGTGTCGTTCCCTCTTACAAGGACACCACTCAGATTGGAATAAGTCCTCACCTTTAGATCTCATTTTACATCAGTGACCTTTTTAAGGACTTACATCCAATTACAGTCACAGTTGGGGGTGAGGTGAGGGCTTCACCATATAAATTTGGTAGAAGATATAATTCAATCTGTATCAAATACTATTATTATTTTTTTTTCTGGTCAATAAATGAGAGCATGTAAGGATGCTCAGGTTGGCCTTGAACTCATGGCCTCGCCTCCGCAAGTGCCAGGACAACTGGCCGGAGCCACTGTGGCCCCCCTCAAATACTATTATTACAACCATTTTATATAAGAAAATTAGAGACTGAGACACGTAAATGAGTTTCTGAAGATTGTACAACTAGTTCTATGGTGAATCATGAATTTTAACCCAGGTCTCCCTGATCTTACTTAATATACCATAAATGTATGAGAGTTGCTACATGTTAAAATATCAAATATTTTGTAAGCACGTGGCAGAATGTTTTGACTAGATTTAGCTGCCCAGCTCTCCTCTTTCCTCGCCAGCTGTCCAAACCATATATGTGCTGCAAGGGGCCCTTCGAAGGCCTTAGGCAGCTGGTCCTTACCCCTTAGATCTGAAGCACTATGCCCATTCTCTGGCATCTGAGCTTCTCTTTCAACATCTCTAGGAAAACGTAAGAGATTTACTTTTTTAAAAAAATTGGGGATTTTGAGACAAAATTTTTGTATAGTAAAATGCATCATTTTTAGTTCACAGTTCTATGAGTTTTCAAAAATATACAGTCATGTAACTGCTAACACAATCAGATATAGAAATTTCCATTTCCTAAAGAGTTCATTGAGCCCTTTTGGAGTCAACACCTGCCCCATCCTAAGTCCCAAGCAACCATTAATTTGTTTTCTGAAACATCTGTCCCTGTAGTTTTGCCTTTTCGAGATGGTAATATAAATAGAATCACACAGTATGGAACACTTTGAATCTGGCTTCATAAAGTGTAACACATGTGATACTCAGCTGTGTGGTATGAATCAGTAGTGTGCTTCTTTTCATTATTGGGTGGTGTTCCATTGTTTGGGTGATTATCCGTTCATCAGTATAAGAACATTTGTGCTACTTCCAATTTCGGGTGATTATGAATAAGGCCACTATAAACATTCATGCAAAAGTTTCTGTGTGAATATATTTTTTTGTTTCTTTGAGGCAAACACTTAGGTTTGGGATTGTTAGGTGGCATGAAAAGTTTATATTTGCCTGAATAAGAAACTGCCAAACTCTTTTCCAAGGCACCTTGATATTTTGTACTTTCACCAATAATGTATGCGAATTGTTGCATGTTAATGTCAATAGCAACTATACTGTTGTATGATGGACAAACGTGTAAAACTTAATCCCACATTGCATATACTTGGTGTTTGTTCTTAGTCTCCAGCAGTCTGTGATAATTCCTCCATGCTTCTTTCTCTTTCAGGACATTGACACTTTCAAAGAGTATTGATCAGTCATTTTCTGCTAATGATTCTCAATTTGAGTTTGGCTGATTTTTGTAGTGATTGAACTTAGGTTATGCATTTTTGTCAATAATACGATAGTAAATATATAGTTACTATTGACATTACATATAGTTACTATATAACTACATGTTGAGTAGTATATATTGAGTTCTCTTTTTGTTCTGTATTCTAATTGGTAGTAAGTGTAGCGGAATCTCACTGAGGATTTTGTGGTTTTTTTTTAAAATAAAGCATAACTTTTCAGTTTCATTGTTCGTGAATGCCAAAGTTTCATCAATTTTTATTCTACTTAGTATTTGTCTTATTTTATTGTCATTTTTAGGCTTTTAAATTTGAATATTTTATAGAAACATGCCCCACATGGTATAACTCCCATCCAGTTTTCTTTAATGCTATCACCTTATGTAAGCACAGTATAATATTCAAAATCAGAAAATTAATATTGGCACAATACTATTAACAAATCGTAAGGCCTTATTTGAATCACAGCAGTTTCTCCACTACTGTCCTTTTCCTGTTCCAGATTTCTACCCCAAATCCTGCATTGCATTTGCTTGGTGTTTCTTCTTAATCTCTTAATTCTGTGATAATTCCTCCATCATTCTATTCACGACATTGATATTTTCGAAGGGTATTGACCAGCGATTTTTTCTAATGACTCTTAAAAGGAGATTTATGATTTCTGGAGTGATTGGACTTAGGTTATGAATTGATTTTAATAATATAACAGGAGGGATTTGTTCTTCACATTGAACTCAACATTACTGACAATCTTGACTTTGATTACTATATTTCCCTCTGATTAATCATTTAATAATTATCTTGGGGGTTTACTGAGGTTTTAATTTTCCCTATCCTACTTACCTATGGATTGCGTTTTTTATTTTATATTTAAGAAACTCTTTTCTAGCCGAATTAAAATAATAGTTTCTATATATTTACTTCTAGAAGTTTTACAGTTTTCGATTTGTACATTCAGGTCTGTGATCCTTTTGAGTTAATTTTTGCATAAGATGCAAGATATTATTGAAGGCATATTTGCTTCTGGATGTTCCAGCACCATTTGTTGAAAGACTGTAATTTCTCCATTGGATTATTATAGTAATTTCGCTGAAATTTATTTATTTAATGTACATGGTTCTTTATCTGTACTCGCTATTATATTTCATTTATTTGTATGCATATTCCTTCTATAATATCTAGCTTTCATTATTATTTTAGCTTATTGTTCATTTTGAAATCAGAGAGTGTGAGCTCTCTGGTTTGCTGTTTTTGTTTTTTTTTTTCAGAATCATTTCATCATTTTGCATCTTATTTATTTCTATTTGTATTTTAGTAACATTTGGTCAATGTATACAAAATTACTATAATTTTTATATAAATTATATAAGTCAATTGGGGTCAATTCTCATCTTAATACTATCAAACTTTGCAATCTACTAACACATTATATCTTGATAGTTAAGCCATCTTTGAATTATATCAATATGTTCGACATATGGATCTTCCATATATTTGATTTATACCTAACTACTTCATATTTTTCATGTTATAATAAATGAAGCTTTTAATTTCTAATTGCCCACTGCTAATATATTTGAAGGAAATCGATTCTACATATTGAAATTGTATTCCACAGATTTGCTAAAGTAAATTATAAGCTCTCTTAATATTTTTGATGACTCTTTGTAATATTTTTCATAGACTTCCTTTGAATAAAGACAATTTTATTTCTTCCTATCTAATCTGCCTTTCTCTCCTTTCCACCTCCTTCTTTGCTTTATTGCACTAGCTAGGATCTCCAGTACAATATTTAATAGGAGTGATGAGACGAGTAATCTTCCCTTATTCCTGATCTTAAGGAAACACTACGGTCTTCTATCATTAAAAGTATGATGTGGCTGGGCGCGGTGGCTCAAGCCTGTAATCCCAGCACTTTGGGAGGCCGAGGCGGGTGGATCACGAGGTCAACAGATCAAGACCATCCTGGTCAAAATGGTGAAACCCCGTCTCTACTAAAGATACAAAAAATTAGCTGGGCACAGTGGTGTGTGCCTGTAATCCCAGCTACTTGGGAGGCTGAGGCAGGAGAATTGCCTGAACCCAGGAGGCGGAGGTTGCAGTGAGCCGAGATTGCGCCATTGCACTCCAGCCTGGATAACAAGAGCGAAACTCTGTCTCAAAAAAAAAAAAGTATGATGTTAGCTGTAGGCTTTAATTGATGTACGCCCTTTTCCAGGTTGAGAAAATTGCCTCTGATTACTAGTTTGCTTAGTTTTTAGCATGAATGGATGTTGAATTTTGTCAAATGCTTTCTCTGCAACTATTACAATGATCGTAAGGTTCTTTGATTGTTAGATTGTTGACATGATGCATTATGTTGAATTTTGGCAAATGTGAAACAAAACTTGCTTTCACATGACAAAATGTACTTTATCACCATGCATTATATTTTTAAAATACCTCTGGGCTTTAGGCTTTATTTACTATTATTTTGCAGAAGATTTTTGAGTCCATGTTTATGAGGGATACTTTTATGAGGGATACTGGCATGTAATTTTCTTTTCTTATAAACTTTTTCTAGGCTTTGGGGATAAGAATAATCTGAATCTCATAAAATACATTGGGAAGTATTTTCTGTATTGCCTATAAGAGTTTTTGTAGAATTGACATTTTTTATTAAATATTAGGTAGACCCCATCAGTGAATTTATCTGGCCAATAAGTTTTTGTTCTTGCACCATTGTTTTTTGGGATGCATTTATGCTACACAGAGGACGGTACTCTAGACTTTTGCTTGTCTCCCTGTTAGGTTTCCTTCTCTTGTTACTTAGTGCTTACTAGGGGCAAGGACAGGGGAAGTCTCTGTTTTCTTTGTCCATACCCAGTGCTAGGCAAGCCCAATGAACCAGGTTCTAGAGAATGAGAGTAGGTTTTTCTCAGTGACTTATCTCTTCTCCTCAAGGCAGCAAACTATGCTTGGAAGTGAGAGGGAGTGTGACCAGATTTGCTGACCCTCTTCCAGCAGTTGAATGTTTTGTTCCTCATGACAGAAGGGCCCTAGTGGAACTCTGTGCCTCAAGCTTTTTAGTGAGCATCTGGTAAAGGACTCTGGATAAAACCCTGAGTATTCACTTCCTTGTATTTGAAGCTCCCAGGTTTCTATATTCTCACACTAGTCAATTCTTGTTATTCAGCAACTCTTTGAAAATTTTAGCTGAATGCATGTTATAAGCCTTTAAATGGTCTGGTTCTCTGTTCCTACCCAAATATCATCTTGAATTGTAATCTAAACTGTAATCCTCATGTGTTGTGGTGGGTCCTTGTTGTGATTGGATCCTGGGGCCATTCCCCCATATTCTTCTGTGATAGTGAGTGAGTTCTCATGAGATATGGTGGTTTTTTAAGGAGCCTTTCCCCCATTCGCTCGCTCTCTCTCCTGCCACCATGTGAAGAAGAACCGTGTGTTTACTTCTCCTTCTGCCATGATTATAAGTTTCCTGGGGCCTTCCCAGCCATGCAGAACTTTGTCAATTAAACCTCTTTCCTTTATAAATCATCAAGTCTCAGGCAGTTATTTATAGTAGTGTGAGAATGGACTAATACAGGATATTGGTACTGGGAGTGGGGCACTACTATAAAGATTTCAAAAAATGTGGAAGTGACATTGGAACTGGGTAACAGGCAGAGATTGGCATAGTTTGGAGAGCTCAGAAGAAGACAAGAACATGTGGGGAAGTTTGGAAATTCCTAGAGACGTATTGAATGGTTTTGACCAAAATGCTGATAGTGATATGGACAATGAAGTCCAGGCTGAGGTGGTCTCAGATGAAGATGAGGAACTTATTGGAAGTTGGAGCCAAGATCACTCTTGCTATGTGTTAGCAAAAATACTGGTGGCATCTTTCCCCTGCCCTAAGGACCTGTGGAACTTTCAACTTGAGAGAGAGAATCTGAAATTGGAACTTATGTTTAAAAGGAAAACCACTCATGAAGATTGGAAATTTTGCAGCCTGAAAATGTGATAGAAAAGAAGAGCCCATTTTGTGGGGAAAAGTTCAAGTCAGCTGCAGAATCTTGTGTAAGTAACAAGCAGCTGAATGTTAATCACCAAGACAATGGAAAAAAAAATCTCCAGAGCATGTCAGAGGTCTTCACAACAGCACTTCCCACCAAAGGTCTGGAGGACAAGGAGCAAAAAATGATTTTGTGAGCCAGGCCCAGAGCCTTGCTGCTTTGTGCTGCCTCAGTACGTGGTGCCCTGCATCTCAGCCATGGCTAAAAGGGCTAATGTACAGCTTAAGCTGTTGTTTTAAAAGGCACAAGCCCCAAGCCTTGGTGGTTTGCAGGTGGTGCTGAGCCTGAAGGTGCACAGAAGTCAAGAATTGGCATTTGGGAACCACTGCCTAGGTTTCAGAGGATGCATTGAAATGCCTGGATATTCAGGCAGAAGTTTGCTTCTTAGGTGGCGCTCTCATGGAAAGCCTCTGCTAAGGCAGTACAGAACAGAAATATAGGGTTGAATGTTCCACACAGAGTCCCCATTGGGGCACTGCCTAGTAGAGCTGTGAGAAGAGGACCACAGTCCTCCAGACCCCAAAATGATAGATCCACCAACAGCCTGTACCAGGGGTACGGAAAAGCCACAGACACTCAATTTCATCCCATGAAAGCAGCTGTGAGTGGGGCTGTAATCGGCAAAGCCATGGGGGCAGAGTTTCCCAAGACTGTGAAAGCCCACCTCTTATGTCAATGTGTCCTGGATGTAAGACATAGAGTCAGAGGATATTATTTCAGAGCTTTAAGTTTTAATGACTGCCTTGCTAGATTTTGGACTTGTATGGGGCCTGTAACCCCTTTGGTTTGGCTAATTTCTACCACTGGAACAGGTGCATTTATCCAATATCCATACCCAGTTATATCTTGGAAGTAGCTAACTTGCTTTTGATTTTACAAACTCATATTGTCTTATCTCAGATGAAACTATGAACGTGGGCTTTTAGATTAATGCTGAAATTGTTTAAGATTTTGTGGAACTGTTGGTAAGACATAGTTGTGTTTTGAAATGTGAGAAAGATGAGATTTGGGAGGGGCCAAGGTGGAATGCTGTGGTCTGACTCTGTGTCCCCACCCAAATCTCATCTTGAATTTTAATCCAAATTGTAATCCCCACATGTTCAGGGAGAAACCCTGTGGGAGGTGATTGGATCATGGGGGAAGTTCCCC
Source organism: Leontopithecus rosalia (assembly GCA_028533165.1). Lineage (NCBI taxonomy): Eukaryota > Metazoa > Chordata > Mammalia > Primates > Cebidae > Leontopithecus > Leontopithecus rosalia. Next base: position 150,468,726 of record CM052651.1, read on the forward strand.
TATGCTGTTCTTATGATAGTGAGTTCTCATGAGATATAGGAGTTTTATAAGGGGTTTTCCCCCATTCACTCTGTACCTCTCTCTCCTGCCACCATGTGAAGAAGGACCATGTGTTTGCTTCTCCTTCCACCATGATTGAAAGTTTCCCAAGGCCTCCTGAGCCATGTGAAACTGTGAGTCATTTCCCCAGTTTATAAATTACCCAGTCTTGAGCAGTTCTTTATAACAGTGTGAGAAAGGACGAATAAACACCTGCATGGCACCTGACATCAATTACTCTCATGGCTACTACAGGTAAGTAAATGCTTACCTTCCCTCACATGTCCTTGGGAAGGCCTATCTTGCCTTGGATTTCCTTGGGAGCCCTGGAACCACAGTTCTCTTTGAGGCTCAAGAAAATTTTTTGGTTTGTTTTGTTTCTAGCCATTTTTGTTGTTTTTAAGTGGACACTTTCTAGATTTATTAATCCTGGCTAGAAGTAGATCATTTTCTTTGAAAGTACTCACTCCAGAAACTGGGTAACTAACAAAAAAGAAATTTGCATTAATTTGTATATAAATTATATTTATATTAGTATATATAGCCATACATTTTTACCTTTTTTAGATTATCATCATCTGACTATATTTTCTCACCACATTATCTAGCAAAATGCACATAGGAGGTTAATAAAGATACATTTAAAACTACCAGGGAAGAAATGATGGTAGAAAAATTCAAATTTTCAAATTCTGGGACTATGATAATTTCAATTTTATAAAATGTCAATGACCTACAATCGTGTTTCACTAGTTGAAAAATAAAGCAGTCGGTACTACATATTTACATTAAATAACAGCTCTTGAGGGTGTCTAGAAAACGATCCATCAGCAACAAGGTACAATGACTCCAGTTTTATAATTTCCCACTTGTCTTAATTTTTTAATCTTCTCAAATAGTTTTATCCATTTGAATTCATCTTTATCTCGGATAAGCTCTTTTCCATGTATGACTCAATTTCAGAAATTTGTGTTTCTCCTAAAAGTGATTTTATTTCTATTTAAATTAGTAGGACTGACAGAAATTCTGTGGTCAGCATTTTCCAGGGAAAGTAAGGGAAGACAAGGAGCCTGTTTCAAAAGGTATTCAACCACTCTATTGTTGGGGTCGAAATTTACTTGCACTTGAAACACCCCATTGACACTCACAGTCTGGAAATAGAGACAGGCAGGGCCAGGCAACAGAGGGATTAATTCTAATTGCTAACTTCTTCTGAGTACATTTAACCAAGTAGCAGAAGCACATTGCCTTCTTCCATGAATTCAGGAGCCTGCTAGCAGGCAGTGTTATATTACTCCTGGGTGGGAATGAAATCATGTGGGAGCAGCAAGAACAGCTCATGGAGAAAAATTACCATTTTATATTTATTACTTTGGCTAGCTTAAGTGCCATAGGAATAGACTCTCTAATGCATTAAAGAGCAATTCCCCAACAATTTGACTCTGTTGCTTGGTAAACTATTTTTAGGGACTGTCTCAGTCAGCTTTTAAAGGCACATGCCATCCCATTTTCAAATGTTATTTTAGTGGTTTTTCAAAATGATATAAATAACAGAATGTCTCTCTTCAGATTAGAGTAATATGGGACAAAATGGGATGAAATTTGTATTCTTGGAAAAAAAAACATGGCCCACATTTTCTTGCTTGGCATTTTTCATTGCTAAACTCTGGTATAATTACGTTTCATATCTTTGATATGATGCTAATCTTGTAATTTAGCTTTGCTTAGTTGAATAATCAGATAATAGGATTTTCTCGAAGCCCTGACTCAGAAGATAGCATGCACTTATCTTTGGCTAAGTCTAGATACCAGGTGAATTTTGTTTCATAGCTGCATGGCCAGGTCAACTCACTGGAGAAATCACAGTTGCCACTAAATATGCAATGAACTCAAAGCACTTTCATCTTGACATACCCAGGATTTACCTAATGTGAAATGAGATATAGAATCTACATTTTGATATTTCATTTGTTCAACTGCACAAAATAGCAATGGAGAGCCATTCTGGGGTACATCTCCCTGAAGGACACATTCCCATGTGGATTACGAGCATCCCAAGAAAGTTCACATATTGTCAGCAGAAGAGGCTCCCAGGTTGTATAGGTTTTGTAAACTGACCAGCTGAGGGGCATGGCCCCTGAGAAGACTCACCATTCCAGTTATTACTTTTCCTCAATTGAAGTCCTTTTCTCCATTAAGCTACTTATGCTAAGTACAGTATCATACAAAAATCAAAGCAGGTTTTCTTGCATGTTTTTCTCCAACTCTTGGAAGATGCATGTTCTTTTAAAAAATAGGTTCAAATAATAATATTCACTGAGAATAGAAATAATGTGATTTTGGTGAACTGCCTAAGAGATTAATTTTTAGCTATTTCTTAGAATAAATGATCTGAATTTTTAATATTGTTCAGTAATCTATAAATATATAACACTCCTGGGTTGTATATTATCATCTTTGCATTGCTGCGACTTAAAAAAGTGACTTCTGTATAATATGCTAGATAAAGAAAACCAAATATAAATCAAGTAATAGGGAAGAAATAGTTGGTATGTTGGATTTATTGGTATGAGGCTCTTTATGTAAATTCCACTCTAGTGAGCATAGTTCCTTTTGCCAATCAGAAAATTTACCATATTTTAATGATTAGACTGTAAACTTCTTGAAATCAGGGGTCTTATTTACCTTT
>CM052651.1:150471553-150489322 GCA_028533165.1 Leontopithecus rosalia
CCCCAAGTGCTGGGTTTATAGGCGTGAGCCACTGCGCCCAGCCATTTTACCTAAGTGTTTGAGTACCCAGCACAACTAGTGTTCAAGACATGTTTACCATAATTAATGGATGAAGGGTGGATGGTTGAGGCTAAAATCTTTAATTTGATTGCATGAGGGCCTGATGAAGTCTGGATGTAAATGAGTTTACTTTAATTATCAAAATCACTGGGGACTTTAAACTCTTAAAAGAGGTTTTGTTATATTTTCCTCTTAAATGGGCTTAAAATATGCATTAGAGGTTTTTATTTTCTTGATATATAGTATTTTGATTCATGGGAAAATGCATGTTAAAACATAAAAAATAAAATGTTTCTTTTCATCAAAATCTAAATTTTCTAAATTTAAAACTCAAACTATATTAGTAACAAGTGCAGAGTCTCAGGTGGGGTGCATGCCCTTCTCTATTTTCCAAGGTGTATGATCACCGGAACAGTCCTCAAACACAGGATTCATGCTGTGAATCTTCTTGGATTATTGATTTTACTTATAAAGTTGGAAAAAGCCACATTATCTTCATATATTAAAAGTTAAAACAGCTGTCCATTGTGGTAAAATGCGCATTCTAAAAGTTGTTTGGTTGAAAGACAAGGCTTCACATAAATACTAAAATCAGGATGGGTCTGTTTTCACCAGGAGCCCAAAGTCACCTAGGGAATGCTCGTTCTTTTCCTTCTGCCTGGAGTTATTTCACTGGAATTGTGACAAAACACGGATATGATGCAAACACTAGTGATCTGAAGACTCGGGTTCAAACCTTACTTTTCCTCATAAAAAGTGTTAGCATTTGTGGATGCCTTATCATAATTTGGGGCAAAGCTGGCTGGAAACAATAATTATCTGTGAAATACTTAGCCCATTGGATAGCACATATTCAGTCCTCAGTAAAGGTAGTTGACTGATTGTATGTCAGGTCAACTTTTAGGTTACTCTCTGATATGATGCTATCACTGAAACTAGAAAGGGACAAGGATCATACACTCCTTTTGACTAGACCATAGGTATAAAGAGCTTCTCATTGTTCTTTTCCGCATGACAAATAGAGCCAACGCCTTTATATTTTCCCAGTGAACATTACTTACCTAAATATATTTTAAAAATTAATTTAGGTTCTCTCGACTGCACCTTCTTGCTGGGTCTCTGAACTGTTGAAGAACCGTTGAAATCTTGGGTAAGCAGGAGCAATATCTGATGGAGTCTGACATTGCTTTAATATTCTGGGATGTTCATAAATATATGCAGCAAGTACATGTTAATTGCCCATTTCGAGGTATTTTGTGGATTTTTAAACTTTAGTGACAGAGTAATAAGAGAAATTTAATCTAAATTGACTTGACATTCAATAGAACATCCAACTAGATATTTCTATGCTCTAAAATGATGCTATTTGTTTCTGTGGGCAACTTTGACATTCTTCTTGGCCATTTTCCATCTCTAATTATAAAGATGTTAAAGACCTTTAGCTCACTGGCTGACACATTCCTTAACCTCGCTGCTGTGATTTTTAGATCTGTTTCCTACATCCTGACCACTTTCCTCACCTCTTGTTCTGTGGGTCTCATTCTCCTGCCTCCTTACTCTGTTCATGAGGTGCCTTAACATGTGTGAATGACTAAGGACGAATGAATATGACTTCACATGACTTAAGGGACCTGGAACCATATCCTGACGCATAGAGGATGACCTGGCAAATCTTGTAAAGGATTGTAAGGATTGGTACAAGAGAGGACACAGCCCTTTTCATATTTATTTTCCAATCTTTTACCTCTTTGCTCATTCTCATTCTTTCTCTCATTTCTCCTTCTCTCTTTCTCTTGCTCTTTCTTAATTTTCATTTATTGCTTGCTTTCACAACACATTTTATCTTTTCTCTTTATGCTGCTTTAATTTGCTCTTGCTGATATGCTTCAAGTTCATTGACCAGTACGTAATCTTTGCACCTGTTTTGTTAAATCATAAAAAAGGGCTCACAGGTACACTAAGAGTCATAAGGTCACAGAAAAATTTATATTGTTAAATTGAATTAAGTTTGGCCTAAAGGTTTCTCCAAGCATGGAGAACTGTAGACTATTTTGCTGTGTAAACAGACTGTAACCCACTCTTGTAACAAGCAGCTTAGTCTCAAGCAATCACTGCAGCTATGTTGTAGCCAATCACAGGCAGCCTACTGTTCAAACCTTGTTCAAACAGGCCAATGGTGAGCTGTACCCAGCTCGTAGTTTCTGTGCCTCACTTTCCTTTTCTTGCCCACAAATGCTGTGAAGCAGGCAGCCCCGGTGCACTATGTCTGGTCTGGGGGCTGTCTGATGCACACATTGTTCTTTATTCAATGTTCAGTTTAACTCAGTAAAATCAAATTTGTCTAAAGTTTTAAAAAAGTGTATTAACAAGAAGAACTTTCTGAAACTTGTTTTGAACCCTCAATTAAAACTACCCACACAATGGGTGAGCTTAAAAACCCTCTTTTTTTTTCAGGGAAAATTAATTTGACTTGTTGACCTTGTGATGTAATCTTCCCAATAGAATTCAGTAGAGTGTCGAATAGTCGGACATGAAAGGTGCTTCCTTTCATTAAATCCAGTAAAGTTAGTATTGCATGGGTTGGGTGCTTTAAAAAATAAAGGAAATGGACAGAAAATGTAAATAATATTTTACTTAAATATTGGTCTCAATTTAAATGTGTATATATGTATGACTATGGTATCTTTTAAATGTTACCTGCCATTTAAAAATTAAGAGTGTCACATAGTTTTAGCCAAACCTTTTAATTATTTTGCATATTGTCCCCTCATTCAGGATAGAGACAAAACAGAAACAAACACAAAGTAAACAGCTTCTTTGTGTTACCCATGGAAGCTTTCCAGGTTCCTGCCGTCTTGAGCAAAGAACCAAACAAAATGCACAAACAAAGCAGGGAAAGAAGCAACAAAAGCAGATTTATTGAAAATGAAAGTACTTTCCACAGGCTGGGAGTGAGCCCCAGTATAGGGACTTAAGAGCCTCCTTACAGAATTTTCTGGGGTTTAAATATCCCCTAGAGGTTTCCAGTGGTTACAGGGTGTACTCTCCATGTAAATGAAGGGTTGAGGAAACATTACAAAGTTGTTTTCTCAGTGTATGCCATTGGGCGTACATGGAGAGGATATTTCCTGTCGTAGCTGAAGTGTTTCTCTTTGATTGAGTTCCTGGAAGTCCCCGTGAATTGGCCTTATGTTCCCCTCCTCCAGACCCTGTTCTCCTGCCTCACCTGGTCCATAGAGATGCTTTTTGAATGGGTTGGTTGCTCTTATTCACCCTTTTCTTCCTTCCTATCTCAATAGCATCTTCCTGGATAACAGAATACATCTCCCCATCTCTTGAACCATGTGCCAAACTGCCCTTGGTAGAGTGGTGCTTCCTTCAGTCTTCACAAATGGAAACATCTAGGAAGGTTGAATCATGGCACAGGGTTCGGAGTGGCTTTGGTGTAACTGAGAATTAGGCTTCCTTCCAGACACTAGTTTCTCTTCTCTTAGGTTCTGTTTTTCTTCCCTTGCCATCATCTACCGCCTTTTCCCTTACTCAGCCACCCACTGTGAGGACTCACACCATTTATGCTGAGTTCACAGCCATTAATATCATTAGTAGATGATACAGAGAAAGAACAAAAGAAACACATTTAATTTTAAACAGGTCACCACCATACACAATCATGAATCAAGTGTTTCATCAGCCACAATAAATTCTTTTTCTATTGTTCATAAGAAATTGCCCACTAAATCTTTTATTATACTTGAATGATTAAATAGAGATTTGCTATGGGGGACAGATCGTTCATTTTCTTGATCTGTCTCTAAATACTTGATATATACTCATCTAAGTGAATAAACAACTTCCAGTTCTGTGCTCTCAGTCTTTTATCTCAGCCAAGATGCTGACATGTCCCCCACAGCTTGACTACACTTCTGAAAGGTTTCTTCTTGACTAGAGGCTTCTGGCCTCCCTTTTTGTTAGAGCATTTGCTTTAGAAAACTTGTCACTGTAAATTATTTCTCTATTCCTTTGAGATGTAAATCTCCCAGCCTCTTGCCTGAATTTATGGCTCCAGGACTGGGACAGGGAGCCACTTCTTTGAAATGTAATAAACAAGGAAGATACTGCCTCTGTCTCCCAGTCTCTGTGAGAGAGTAGGAGCCTATGTTAGTCTGTTCTGTGTTGCTATGAAGGAATATCCAAAGCTGGGTAATTTAGAAAGAAAGTTTGTTTTGGCGTACAGTTCTGCAGAGTATACAAGAAGCATGGAACCAGCATCTGCTTCTCGTGAGACCTCAGGAAGCTTCCACTCATGGCAGAAGGTGAAGAGGTAGCAGGCATGTCACACGATCAGAGAGAGAGCAAGATAGAGAAGAGGAGGTGCCAGGCACTTTTAAACAACCAGCTCTCGCACAAACTAATAGAGAATCTCACTCATTATTGCAGGGAGGGCACCAAGCCATTCATGGGGGATGCTCCCCCATGACCTAAACACCTTCCACTAGGCCCCACCTCCCACATTGGGGATCACATTTCAACATGAGATTTGGAGGGGACAACACATCCAAACCGTATCGGAGCCTAACTTTGATAAACAACAATTAGCAAATGCAGCTGGTCTCAAGATACAAGCCTTCCTCCAAGGACGAAAGTGTCCTCCTTTCCTGTTTCCTTCTGTCCAGTGCAATTCTTACATGACAGTTTTAGTGATGAAGGTTGTTGGTGGCCTGTGAGTCTGTCTGTCTCACTTCACTGTGAGACCTGAGGTCTGGGAATAGGAATAAGCTCCACTTATGTTTGTATTCTCTAGGAGTGGTCAAACATCAATGCCCTGGAATAATTCTTTAAAAAGTGAGTAAAAGTTAAGAATGCAGCAAAAATCCCAAATGATATTAAGGCAAATACACACATGGATGCACTGCATTCTAGGCTTGGAATTTCTTGTATTTTTCTTCTACACCAATAAACTTACTTGAAGTATTATAGAGGTATCTGCTAAAGATACAGCAGAGTAACACAACCAAAATCTCTTTATAGACTAGGTTCAGAAAGGAAATACTGTAATGATTTTTAAAAGTCACAAATGATCTGTTGCTAAATGCTGTTTTTGATTCTAGCTCTGAATGAGTTAGTATAATTTTCCAAATGGGAAAAAGTCATCTTTCTTCTGTAATATTTTTTGTTTATCTTATTAATCTGGAAACAGAGAATGCTAGAACCAAAGGCAACCTGAAGAGTATCAAATCAAAAGCTGTTTGTGTAATATATACACACACACAAGTATACATTGTAAAAGAGTTGATTAGACTTTTGGATACATATATGTAAATTCTATTTTTAACTTTATATTATTTTATAAAGTTTCATTTTTATTATTTTTTAAACTTATTTTAAGTTTGGGGTACATGTGCAGGATTGTTACATAGGTAAATGCGTGTCATGGGGATTTGTGGTGCAGATTATTTCATCACCCACGTATTAAGCCTAGTATCCATTAGTTAATTTTTCTGATCGTCTCCCCCTCCCACCCTCCACCCTGCAATAGACCCAGTGTGTGTTATTCCCCTCTACGTGTCTATGTGTTCTCATCATTTAACTCTCACTTATAAATGAGAAGATGCAGTATTTGGTTTTCTGCACCTGCATTAATTTGCTAAGGAAAATGACTTCCAGCTCCATCCATGTCCCTGCAAAGGACATGACCTTGTTCTTTATTATGGTTGCATGGTATTCCATTTCTCTGTTATTGTAAATAGTGCTTCAATGAACATACACATGTACATGTCTTTATGATAGAATGATTTATATTCCTCTGGGTATATACCCAGTATTGGGACTGCTGAGTCAAATGTCACTTCCATTTTTATGGCTTGGAGAAATTGCCATGCTGTCTTCCACAATGGTTGAACTAACTTGCACTCCCAACAATGCTGTATAATCGTTCCTTTTTCTCCACAACCTCGCCAGCACCTGTTATTTTTTGACTTTTTAGTAATAACCATGCTGACTGCTGTGAGGTGGTATCTCATCATGGTTTTGATTTGCATTTCTCTAATTATCAGTAATATTGACCTTTTTTAAATATGATTGTTGGGCACATGTATGTCTTCTTCTGAAGATTGTCTGTTTGTGTCTTTTAGCCACTTTTTAATGAGGTTGTTTGTTTGTTTTCTTGCAAATTTCTCTATAGATGCTGGATATTAAACCTTTGTCAGATGCATAGTTTGCAAAAATTTCCTCCCATATATGAAAATTAACTCAAGATGGATTAAAGACTTAAATGAAAAACCCAAAACTATAAAAACCCCAGAAGGCAACCTAAGGAATATCATTCCGGACATAGGCATGGGCAAATATTTCATGGCAAAGATGCCAAAAGCAATTGCAACAAAAGCAAAACTTGACAAATAAGATCTAATTAAACTTAAGAGCTTCTTCACAGCAAAGGAACTATCAACAGAGTAAACAGCCTACAGAATGTCAGAAAATTTTTGCAAACTATGCATCTGACAAAAGTCTAATATCCAGCATCTATAAAGTTTTAAATATCAAAATAAATGTGATAATACATTGGAGAAGGGAACCATCACAGCTGGTCAAATTCCCTTTAGGTATAATGCTGACAATATGCAACTTGTGAATTTTACTTCTGCAACTTTTTATTCCTAAGAAAGCTGTCAGCTTTTCAAACACTACCCGGCAATCATCTCCTTGTGCCTGAGCCCTTTTGAAAATGCAATCATTACTGAAACACAAGGATACCAGCAACATAAAGACATTTTCGCAGCTTTTAATTAACTCCTGGGATTTTTGTTTCAAAAAGTGCATTGTTTTAGGAGTAGCAATTACAAGCTATTTTGGCTCCCTCATTTACTCTTGGGTTTCTGGCTGTTTCTTTTGGGGTTAGAAGAGGGAACAATTTGATTTGGAAAAGAGTAATGATAGGATTGTTGCTTGACATTACTAACCCAGCCCCTGATCCCGAGTCCCTCCGGTCATAGAAACAAAGGCAGAGAAGTTAGGGTCATGATTTCTACCATGCTCTGTTTTTGCAATTTCAGGACATATACTTTTGACCCTTGTCTGCTCCTTTCCAAGTTCAAAATATCATCTCAAAAACAGAGCTATGAAAAGTTTCTTCCCCGTTGCTGCAGGTTTTGATAAAAAGACATCTGAAAACTTTTCAGGGACTGTGACAGCACAGTGGCCTTTTGCTGTTGAACATTGAGATGAAACCCTAAAAAAGAGTCCAGTCTGGCTTTCCAGATGTTTTCCTTGTTTCCACTAGAATGTTTTTTCTAACAATTAAATGCTAGTTTCTTTCTTAGTTGCATTTATATCTCCACTTATTTATAATGTTATCCTGGCCTTTCTCAGTAATTGCTTAGTCAAGATGTTACGAATCAGCAGCCTCAATTTCTGTATTTTCTAATCCATTGTGTTTTTCTGAATCCTGTTTTGTTCTGTCCATGTTACTATACAAATATTTCTCATCATTATCCCAGCCTTCATTGAAGGCAGTGGTTCCAAACCTTTTTGTCATCAGGCACTAGTTTTGTGGAAAACAATCTTTCCATAGATGGGGCAGGAAGAGAGAATGGTTTGGGGATGTTTCAAGCATATTACATTTATTGTGCACTTTATTTCTATTATTATTATGTTGTAATGTATAATTAAATAATATTACATATATTATAAAATATATGATCAATGGGAGCCCTGAGCTTGTTTTCTTGCAACTAGATGGTATCAACTGTAGATGATACGAGACAGTGACAGATCATCAGGCATTAGATTTTTGTGTGGAGCATGCAACGTAGATCCCTCATATGTGCCTTCACAATGAGGTTCATGATCCTATAAGACTCTAATGATGCTGCCACTGATCTGACAGAAGGTGGAGATCAGGTGGTAATACAAGTGATGTGGAATGGCTGTAAAATCAAATGAAGCTGGCTGGGCACAGTGACTCACACCCATAATCTGAGCACTTTGGGAGGCCGAGGCAGGTGGATTACCTGAGGTCAGGAGTTCGAGAGCAGCCTGACCAACATGGCAAAACCCTGCCTCAACTAAAAATACCCAGGCATGCCTGTAATCCCAGCTACTAGGGAGGCTGAGGCAGGAGAATCACTCGAACCTGGGAGGCAGAGGTTGCACTGAGCTGAGATCATGCCATTGTACAAGAGCATTGTAACAAGAGCAAAACTTCATAACAAAATACAACAGATGAAGCTTTGCTGCTTGCTTGCTATGTGGCCTGGTTTCTAACAGGCCATGAACTGGTATCTGTCTATGTCCTGGGGTTTGGGGACTCCTGATTTAAGACACTTGTTAAGAGGTGATATATCATTACCCACTAATTTTTAAGTAAAAAGTCCAATGAAGCTATATGTAAAGAAGTTTTAAAATGTAAGTTTATGATAATGGGAAACAATATTTAGTCTAAAATTTTCCGAGTTTCAAGCACTTATTAAAAACCATGTTTGTTAAAATTAACTAACTTCAGTTGCTGTTTCTTACTTATTTTTATGTTTACATGCATATAAATGATCTTTCTTGATACATGTTTCTTTGCTAATTTCAACCTCGAAATTTAGAGCATTCTCAAGCTTGTTCAAAAATGGTAATAGATAAATTTTAAACAACCTGTTCAGAAGCACTCTGCAATGTATTACCCTTGACCTGTATATTGTTGTTTATCATAATAAGATGGAGATTATAACCTGTCAGTAATTTTTCCACTGTAGTTTATTTTATTTGTACTACGGTTGTCTTTTGAGCTTATTTTTTAAAAATACAACACCGTCAAACATTTCATTGAAATCTGAATTGATAGCATCTATGACATTATTTTTTCTTAACGAAAAGGAATTAAAATATAATTTATATACCATTAAATTACCCATTTGAACTGTGTGAATCAATGTATTTTAGTTTATTTGGCATTGTACAACTATCAGCTTTACAAGTTTTAGAAAATCTTCACCAACCCAAAAAGCAATCCCATGCCTATTAACAGTCGCTCCCCTTTTCCCTCCTATGTACCCAGCCCTAGGCAGTCTCTGGATTTGCATATTCCTGGCTTTTCACATAAATGGGATCATATCACATGTGGTATTTTGTAACTGATTTCTTTCACTCTCGGAGATGTCCTCCAGGTTTATTCACGTTGTAGTGTGTCCTAGTAATTCATTCATTATTGTTACCCAACAGTTTCCATTCTAGATACCTACCACACTTTAGACATCCACTTATCAGTTGATGGAAATGTGGGCTGTTTCCGCTTTTTCACTGCTATGAATAATGCTTCTATGAATATGAATGTGCAGGTTTTTGGGTGGACACATGCTTCATCTATCTTGGTTGTGCAGCTAGGAGTGGACTGCTAGGTCACATAGTAACTCTACGTTTAAGTTTTTGAAGAACTGCCAGACTGTTTTCCAGAAAGGTGGCACCATTTTATATCCCCAAGAATGTATAAGTGTTCTAATGTCTCCACATTTCTGCCAACACTGCTTATTAAAAGTCGTTGTGAACACAGTTATCCACAGGAGTGTGACGTGGCATTCACCGTGGTTGTCATTTACGTTCCTCTGATGGCCAACGATGTTGAGTGTCTTTTCTTTCTTTTCTTTTTTTCTTTTTTTTTTGAGACAGAGTTTCGCTCTTGTTTACCCAGGCTGGAGTGCAATGGCGCAATCTCGGCTCACCGCAACCTCTGCCTCCTGGGTTCAGGCAATTCTCCTGCCTCAGCCTCCTGAGTAGCTGGGATTACAGGCACGCGCCACCATGCCCAGCTAATTTTTTGTATCTTTAGGAGAGACGGGGTTTCACCATGTTGACCAGGATGGTCTCGATCTCTCGACCTTGTGATCCACCCACCTCGGCCTCCCAAAGTGCTGGGATTACAGGCTTGAGCCACCTCGCCAGGCCTTGAGTATCTTTCCTTGTGCTTATTGGCCCTTTGTATATCTTTGCACTTACTTTTAATCCACTAATTTTGTAATTCTATCAAAAGCTAATGCCATTTTGCTCTTTAAAAATTTCTTTCTTAAATTTTTCATTCCAGATAACACACGATATCTTTTGATTCTTTTAAAAAATTGACCCCTACAGTTCTGAGAGTAAAGTATATTCTTTATGAATATTTAAGATCACGTATTCAAGTCTCTTTCAAATTCAGCTGTCTACAACTTTTACTGATTTCAAACAATGCAATTCTATGTGCTATAAGATTTTGCTTAGAACTGATTAATTATTATAATTACAAATATATGTAAGTCCATTCATGTTTTGTATATTTCAATCATTTGCATGAACATAGAACTTTGTGGCCCTGAGCGATCAGGTTTTTAATCACAACTGTGTCCTGGAATTCTCCCCTGAATATATCTCCTGAAACAAGTAACCTCACATTTAGTGTACCTCACAAATATTTTTTATTGTGTCAAGGCATGAAACACAATATCATAAAATCATTGAACCTAATCTCCATTTTTATATTAGGAACTGAATTCTCAGACTAATTTAACTTGCAAATGGCTTTTTAACAAATACCATTGGAAACGAGCATTTCTGGAAGCTTTGTACACTACTTGGCATTTGCTGAAGGCTTTGGATGCATCATCTCATTTAGTTCTGTCTACACAGTGAAATGGACAGATTTGATTCCTCCACTTTCCAGATTAGACAAGATGAGGAAAGGTTGTAAAACTGGTCAGAGGTTTGTAATAAGTAAAGGTGTAGGTAAGATGTAGATCCAGTTGGCCACCATAACATCGTCACTCTTCTATGTTTTATTATTTCCTTAGGCTTGAAGACATCAGATTGAAATTTAACCAGACACTTAATTAACCAAGACAGAGGGTCTTCAAGTATAATCTCAAAGGTTAGTTCAAATGCTGCCCACTTTATGAAAGTGCCCTTCCCTTCGGTCATTATGTAGTACCTCATTCTCTTTGCTCACAATATGTTTTATTTGTTTTCCTTTTTACCACTATTCACTGCTGGACTGTAGTGAGCAAACAGAGCAGTATTCCCTAAGGGGACAGACTGTCTTATTGACTTTGTTCTTCACCCTCTGCTGCTTGCATTATACATGACAAGTGCCCCTTTCAGGTTTGCTTCACTTTACTAAATTAAACCGCAGCCATACGTGTATGTGTTAGTTAAATGAGGACTTATTTTCAGGAACTACAATTTCTGATACATTACACTGGAGAAACATTGCAATAATGGTCTCCCAAAAATCATTACTGTGTTTAAACAAATCCTGCATGTTGATATTCACCAATGATGTAAAAAGTTTAGAGTGTTGAAGAGCTCAGATATTTTGATCTAGTTCAACCTAGATTCAAATATTAATCTTCGCTTAAGTATGAGATTTTGGGCAAATTAAAAAATCTTTTTAAATCTCAATTTTGCCAGGTGTGGTGACTCACACTTGTAATCCTAGCATTTTGGGAGAACAAGGAGGCGTGGATTGCTTGAGGCCAGGAGTTTAAGACCAGCCTGACCAATGTGGTAAAACCCTGTCTCTACTAAAATGACAAAAATTAGCTGAGCGTGGTGGTGTGCACCTGTAGTCCCAGCTACTTAGGAGGCTGAGTCATGAGAAGCACTTGAACCTAGGAGGCAGAGGTGGCAGTGAATAGAGATTGTGCCACCGCACTACAACCTGGGAGACAGAGTGACACTGTTTCAAAATAAAACAAAACAAAGCCAAAATATTCAACTTTCTCATATCTTAAATGAGAGAATACATATTAATCTCAGTTGATGAATTTGAGAATGGATGAAGATTTAAAAAAAGATATAAAACAGCACAATTTGTGTCACTGAACAGGTACTGTTAGTAAGGATAATGATCAGTATTGATCTGTTGGTCCTATAAGAGCATGGCTTTTAATTACTTTTGCATTTTTCAAGTATAAGATAAATATAAGAGTCTCTAGACATACAATTCCCACTTCTCCACTGTCACTCACAAAATTGAGAAGAAAAATTCTTCATAACTTGAAAGTATCATCCATTGCCTTTTCACAGCTGCTTATTCCACACATGATAGCTGTGCTTTAGAATTATCAGAATACAATGGATATAGAGAATGACTTCTTCTCTCCGGAAAAGTAAAGATAAGATTGGAAAAGATCATCTGTAATTTAATGTTATGACCAGAAGAAAACAAGAATAGATGGAGTAGAACATGTCAGAGCAGGAAGAGGCAGTGAAACTATAAAATGCAGCCAAAGGCCAGGAAATACAGAGATTATATGGTAGAGATTAATAACGCCCTTACTCAAATTAACTCTTTTTCCTTTCCTGTGCTTATATTTCAGGTTTGGTATTATGTTTTGATACACGTTTTCATGTATTAAATCAAGTATGATTTTTCTGTTTTTTATCTTTTTTTTTTTAAGTTGACAACCTAAAATGAAAGTCCTCCAGCATGAAAAGCATGCACTCAGACTGCGGAGATATGTCTGACTGTCTATTTCAGCACAATTTGTGCTCAGGGGTATAGAAAAGTACAGAACAGAACCCAACCAGGGAACATGGACCAATGAAACTTGCCACATCCCTTTATTACCCCACCCATGCTGATGGCTTTAAATCAATTAGAACACTTTAAATCAATTAGAAATATACTTGCATCACATCTACTGTTTTCTTCACTCAAGAAAGAAAAAAATATGATGGTATTGCTGGCACAGTTGGGGGGTTTTGAGATAAACACAGCGTCTCTGCTTTTCCTCATCTTTTCTCTTTTTTGAGATGGAATGTTGCTCTTGTCCCCCACACTGGAGTGCAATGTCACAATCTCAGCTCACTATTACCTCCACCTCCTGGGTTCAAGCCTCCTGAGTAGCTGGGATTACAGGCATTCACCACCATGCCTGGCTATTTTTATTTATTTGTTTATTTGTTTATTTATTGGTAGAGACAGGGTTTTCACATGTTGGTCAGGCTGGTCTCAAACTCCTGACCTCAAGTGATTCTTCTGCCTCAGCCTCCCAAAGTGCTAGGATTACAGGTGTGAGCCACAGCACCCAGCCTGCTTTTCCTCATCTTAAATGACCAAGTAGTTGGTATAATGTCAAAGCTAAAAAAGATATGAGAGATTATCAAATTCTAACACTTTGTTTTTCAGATGAGTAAACAATCTTCCTAAAAAGCTAAGTAAGAGCACCAGTTATCACAGGACTGTGGCAGAGCTCGGAATAGGAGTGCCTCTTCCTCACTTCTACTGGCCTATGTCATATATATCCCTAAGGCCTGGGAAGGCCTTAGGAGACTTATAATAATGGCAGAAGGGGAAGCAGGCACCTTCTTCAGAGGATGGCAAATAGGAGAAGTGTCCAACAAAAGGGGAAGAGTTCCTTATAAAACCTTCAGATCTTTTGAGGTCTCACTCACAATGACAAGGAACAGCATGAGGGAAACCACTCCTATGATTCAATTACCTCCACCTGGTCTCTCCCGTGACAAGTGGGAATTATGAGGATTACAGGGATTACATTTCAAGATGAGATTAAGGTGGAAAAACAAAGCCTAACCATATATTTCCAACCTTGGGCCCTTCCAAATCTCATGTCTCTTTCACATTTCAAAACCAATCATGCCTTCCCAACAGTTCCTCAAAGGCTTAATTCATTCCAGCACTAACCCAAAAGTCCAAGTCCAAAGTCTCTCTTGAGACAGGGCAAGTCTCTTCTGCCTATGAGCCTGTAAAATCAAAAGCAAGTTAGTTATTTCCTAAATACAATAAAGGTATAGACTTTGGGTAAATATACCCATTCTAAATGGGAGTAATTGGCGAAAACAAAGGGGCTACAGGCCCCATGCAAGCCCCAAATCCAGCACACTCAAATCTTAAGGTTCCTAAATGATATGCTTTGACTCCATGTCTCACATCCAGATCACATCGATGCAAGAGGTAAGCTCCCATGACCTTAGGCAGCTCCACCTCTGTGGCTTTGCAGGTTATAGCTCCATTCCCAGTTGCCTTCATAGGCTGGTGTTGAGTCTCTGTGGCTTTTCAATGTGCACAGACCAAATTGTCTGTGGATCTACCATCCTGAAGTCTCTAAGATTTTGGCCTCTTTATCCCAGGTCCACTAGGCAGTGCCCCAGTGCAGAAACTGTGAAGGGGCTCTGACCCCATATTTCCCTCCACACTGTCCTAGCAGAGGCTCTTCATGAGGGCTCTACCTCTGCAGCAAACTTCTGCCTGGACATCCAGGTGTTTCCTTACATCTTCTGAAATATAGTCAGAGGTTCCCAAACCTCAATTCCTTATTTTTGTAAACCTGCAGCCTCAACACCATGTGGAAGCTGCCAAGGCTTAGGGCTTACATTCTCTGAAGCCATTGCCCAAGCTATACATTGGCTCCTTTTAGCCATGGCTGACATGCAGGGTACCAAGTCCCGAGACTGCACAAAGCAGCACCCAGTCCACAAAACCATTTTTTCCCTCCTAGGTCTCCGAGCCTGTGATGGAAGGAGCTGCTGTGAAGACCTCTGACATTCCCTGGACAAATCTTTTCCATTGTCTTGGCAATTAAAATATGAATCCTCATTACCTATGCAAGTTTCAGCAGCAAGCTAGAATTTCTCCTCAGAAAATGGGTTTTTCTTTTCTGTCACATCATCAGGCTATACATTTTCAAAATTTTAATGCTCTGCTTTCCTTTAAACATAGCTCCAATTCTAAACATCTCTTTGTGAACAGAATGCTTTTAAGAACTCCCAGATCACCTCTTGAATGCTTTGCTGCTTAGAATTTTTCTTTGCCAGATACCCTAAATCATTTCTCTCAAAATCAAATTTCCACAGATTCCTAGAGCAGGGGCAAAATGTCACCAGTCTCCTTGGTAAAGCATAGCAAGAATCACCTTTATTCATTTCCCAACAAGTTCCACATCTCCATCTGATACCATTTCAGCCTAGACTTCATTGTCAACAGCACTATCAGCAACCTGGTCAAAGCCATTCAACAAGTTTCTAGGAAGTTCCAAACTTTGCCACATCTTCCTTTCTTCTTCTGAGCCCTCCAAACTGTTCCAACCTCTGCCTGTTACCCAGTTCCAAAGCCACTTCTACATTTTTGGGTATCTTTATAGTAGCACCCCACTCTCTGTGATACCAATTTACTGCATTAGTTTTTATACTGCTATAAAGAATTGCTCAAGACTGGATAATTTACAAGGGAAATAGGTTTAATTGACTTATAATTCAGTATGGCTGGGAGGCCGGGGGAAACTTACAATCATGAAGTAAGGTAAAGTGGAAGCAAGGCACCTTCTTCACAAGGTGGCAGGAAAGAGAACTGCTTAGTGAAGGGGGAAAATCATCAGATATCATGAGAACTCACTCACTGTTGCAAGAACATCATGGAGGAAACCATACCCAGAATTCAATTACCTTTACCAGATCTCTCATTTGACACATGGGGATTATAATTTAAAATGAGATTTGGGTGGGGACACAAACCCTAACCTTATCACATGTATATGCAATACACACACACACACACACACACACACACACACACACTCCCTTGATATTTGCTACTACTTCTTTACTTGATATTTGAAATCTCAAAACTTAAAAGAGAATGTTTCATCCCTTAGAAAAAAATAAAATCCCTTAGAAAATTTAACTTTTCAGTGTTGTGATGCAGATTTAATTAAGGCCCTCTAAAGAGCAAGTGACAATTAGGTCTGCCTGCACATGAAGAATTCTGCTGAAGTTTTATGGATGACGACCGTCCTTGGTCTATCCAGTCTGTGCAAACCCCTGGGCGAGCTGCTGCACTGTGTCCAGCTCCCTCCACTTCACGTCTGTAATTGGAGGTGCCTGTAGGCATACATACTTCTTTATTTAAAATATCTAAATAGCTTCATACTTCTTTATTTAAAATATCTAAATAGCTACAACATTTAGCAGAATAACTTATCTCTAGAAAACTGATATTAAAAATAAAGAAAGAAAATGTGATAGAAAATGGATATTGTTTGGAGGTTTTATCACAAGTCTTCCCAGAGTCTCTGTTTGTTGATGCGTCAACCCCCTGTGCAATGTTCAGTGACCCAGTGCCCTGGACACACTTTATGGCTTTTTAAAATCTACCAGTCTTAGGACAGTTTATGGCCCTGGACCCAGGGAACTTTATTAATGCAAGAACCTGAAAATTCATAAACCAGCAGCCAGCTGCAAATATTTTAGTTTAGGAACTATTCTTTAGAGGATTCTTCCCACAATGTTATATACTTTCAAAATGAGTTCTAACTAATTTCAGTATTATTTTCACTGAGCTCCTCCACTCTCTCTCCAACTTGTGAAAAAAGAATGGAGAGGGAATGTGTAAGATGTCATAGAAGATGCTGCTGATAATTGACTGCATGGTCCCCTCCCTGATGGCCCCAAGCAGTGGGGAGTTCTCCTTTCTCTCCCTACTATCTTTGAGACATATTTTACCCTCCTCTCTGCTACAGTGATTGGAGAATGTGTATTGTACCCTGAAATAGATTTTAAACTCTTTGCTACAGAAATTGCAACAGCAATGTTTTAAACATAAAAGTAGCTTCATGAACACTTAATAAATGCAATTCTTTTTTTGTTTAAAATTTTTTGGGCTTAGGTTCTTACTCACTACAAAAGAGAAAAGAAAGAAAGCAGACAAATTTGACTCAGTTTTTCTTTCAAAATGTTGGCACCTGGATGCATTGAGACCTCCATTTAATAGACTCCTAATTTTCACATTAAAATTTCAGTTAACATTTTATTGATTATCAATTGTATGTCTGAAATTTCAAATATGATTCAACTCACATCCAATTTAAATATCAGTATTCTTTTTTAGTAACTCAAAATTATTTTGGGGTCCAAGAAAGTTATAAATGTACAAGCTTATGATTGTTATTACAGCCAGAGAAAGAGCTGGACAAGAAAGGTGGACTTCTAAATGGTCTTTAAATTACTCAAAATTATTTTGACTCAAAATTACCTACTGTTTGATTTCTCTCTTCTGCTTAGACTCAGACAGCCAGAGTGAGCATAGACATGAGATGAAACAGCCTGTCTCAAGTGGGGAAGAGGCCGCTGGCAGGAGAGACACCATGACCAACTGTGAGAAAGGTTTCATGCCATTTAGAGGCCAGAATAGGAAGGATGAAAATCCTCAGGACACCAGGTCCTGGGTGCTAAGTGGCCTAAAGCTGAAGAGTCATCATTGTCATCAACTTCTCTGCCATCAGAGCTATGTAATGCATGTTGGGGTTTATGGCTGATCAGGTGCAACACTCCACGCACAGTTATGAGCCCTCAGTTAATTCTCACAGTATCTCTCTGAGGTATGTACAACTTTACCTAATTTTATAGATGACAAAACTGAGACAGTTACTAACATGTCAAGGTTACACTTCCTAAGAAATGAAGCTGATAAAATTTGCAGGGGAAGATCACACGGGTGACTTCTCTAGCTTTTCCAGCTCAAAACTTGGAATCATGGGGCTGGGCGTGGTGGCTCACGCCTGTAATCCCAGCACTTTGGGAGGCCGAGGCGGGTGGATCACGAGGTCAACAGATCGAGACCATCCTGGTCAACGTAGTGAAACCCCGTCTCTACTAAAGATACAAAAAATTAGCTGGGCCCAGTGGCGCGTGCCTGTAATCCCAGCTACTCGGGAGGCTGAGGCAGAAGAATTGCCTGAA
>CM052651.1:150489422-150528702 GCA_028533165.1 Leontopithecus rosalia
CAAAAAAAAAAATACTTGGAATCATGAAGGCAAACGTGGACATATGACATCTTCCCACTCTTACCAGAATTTGACTGAGGTTGGACCAAGCAGCAGCAGGAATACCTGCCCAGAACTCACTGTGTTCATTCTTGGTGAGAATAAATATAAAGAAGACTCAGACTTTGCCTTCAAAGTGCTTGTAATCTTCTTGAGAAGTCTTATAGCAACAATCACTGGGTTTTCTATACAGAATATGTGTTAAAATATTCTGTAGCATTCATAATGACTTTAAAATTTCTGCAAACTTTCCATCTTTTAACCTAGTCATACTCTCTTTGAGAAAATTCAGGTACTTACTTTTATCCAGGGAAATGGTGCAGCAGTCATTTTCCTTGGATTACCTGGGCAGTACAAATACTGAAGCACAATCATGACCATAACAATGAGATGTAAGGGGTGTGTCTTATGACTTTTCTGGATAATGTACTCCAGAATATTTACAATATTTACAATTATTTTACAAATAATTGTAAAATAATTGTAAATATTTACAATTATTTCTGTAATAGGAATCCAATGCAATTCCATTTCTCAAACTCTGAATGTTCAGATAATTTGCATGTTGAAAGAAAAATTACTCCCTTGGGTAACCAAGAATCTCTCTTTCATTTGCTGATTCATATGCTGGCTTCATTTCCTGAACACAGATTTTATTGAAATATTATTTCATGGAAATATCTGTAGTGGAGGTGAAAGCTACAATACATTCACTATATTCTTCCTTTAAAATTTAAAGGAACATTTGAACAATGTTGAGTATATAACCTCAAATTTTACAAGAAAAAACAGATTATAAATAACAAAACTTTAAGAAAATAATGTTTGGTTATGTTTCAATGAACATATTTCAATGTGTTATTAGTGTTTATAATTTTAACCAATAATCTGATAGACATTGCATATGTTGTATTGAATATTAGTTGAACAAGTAGTTAACTGTGAATATCAATCTTTCTTATATAAGGCAATTGTAAACATTTTAGAATTTTATATTTCAAATAGTCAGAGTCCTATGATCCCATTTGGTAAATGTTTTTCAAAACCTTTCCAGTGCTTGAGTATCAGTGACAAGCAACATGAGCACAATTGTGCCATGTTAGGCAGTGTCCAATTCAGTGCTGGGTCCAGGCAGGATGTTGAGTTCCAAAGGGTAGGAGAGAAACTGCAAAGCCAGCATGGCCAGTTCAGGTCATGGCTGGCCCTCTGGGAGATGTCTGAGCTTCCTCACCCAGGCTGGTAGACTGTTTCTAAAACAACATAATGCAACTCAGAAACTCCCCATTCCGTTGCCTGAAACTGGTTGAAACTATTTATGGAAAATAAGAATATAACTCCAAAGACTACAGGAGACTCGGTTAATACTAATACTGAAATTAATTTCACCAAATCTCTCTTTGTAAACTTGAAGCTTAGCTAATTTCCCATTCCTCTCTCTGTGTTGCTTGGGGACTGAGTCAAACACAGTTCCTTGTCAACTCTCATCCTCCCTATACCAGTGTTTTCATTTCTCTATTTCTTTTGGCTTTTCCTTTATGTTTCACCTTCTGACTTCTTCAAACCGTTTGAACTCTGCCCATTGGACACTATTCCATATTTAAAACAAACAAACAAAATTTCTAAAGCATTCACCTTCAGCCACTTAAATATATGACCGTACTTTTTACCATTTCTTTACCTGGAATGACAGCTTCCTTGCAGTCTTAAAATTCATTTAAGTTTTGGTGTCTTGTTCAACTCCTGATGTTGCAGTTATCTCACTCAGTTTTTGGTACTAACCACTATTCTTTACCAGCATAAACATTTCCAGTCCTGTCCTTTGCCCATTTAGCTCCATTTTGGCTTCACCACTCTCTAATCAATGTAGATACCAAGGTTGACACTAAATCATCCTTGTCACTAATTTTATTTCCAGTGGATGCCTTGTCATGTGTTCCATATGTCTGTCAAAATCCTAGACCCGAAGCTATAAAAAAATCCATCTTTTTACTCCTATAACAAGATTGCTGGGCAATGAAAACTCACAGAATGCAACCACTGAAAATTCACAGTCTTCAGCCTCTCGTGATTGTTAAACCTGAATTCCTCCTCTTTTATGTATTCCTAGTCAGCTTACTTTTACCTCTCCTAAAATGCTCGGAAGGTAATGTTTCCTACCTCAGACAGAAGAGAGGCCAGAGGTGGAGGTGGTGAAAAATTACACACATTTTTTTTTTCTCCCGTATCCCTTTAAAAACCCAGCCTTCACCCAGATCCTATAGAGATTCATCTTTATTCTCCTTCTAGTTTCAGGAGAAGACAAGTTTCTTCCAGTTATGAGCTAATCTTTCTTTTGTTTAAAATAAGTCCCTTATAATATCTTTGGGAATGTTTCCAAACATTAGATACAATTACAGCTTCTTTCCAGATCTACACTCTTTCTATATTGGTTCTTACTCCACTCCTCACAGTAAACACAGTCATATCTCTTCTGCACAAAACAAAAACCTTCCCCTCACTTCCCCTCACCTACTGCTTGTCCTTTTCTTCCCTCTCTTCAATCAAGCTGTATAAGTAAAACCCACTGCTATTTCTTGTACTTCCTTCTTAATACATTGCAATCTATCATTTTACTGAAGCTGTTATTCCTTAGATCACAAGTGGTCAACTAGTTTGATTCAGTCAACATTTTTTTTGGTTCTTAGACATTCATTCTCTTTACAGCACTCAAAATTAACTGTTCCTTACAATTTTTAAAAATTTCTCTTCTTTGCATCTTCAATGACACTACTATCTGTAGCCTGCCTGTCTGTTTCTCCATCCACGAGTTAGTTGTGATGAAAGCTCAGGATTCTCTCCTCGGCTCTTTTAGGGGACGTTCCTACGTGTCAGAAGGCAAGCATCTGAACCCTCTTCTGAGGTTGCCAGGATTCTTCCTTTTATGTTTTGTCGACAGGCAGAGATTGTCTTTCTCTATGGAAATTGAAACTTTTAGACACTTGATTTCCACATCTTCATTACACTCAGCATGTGCACATGTGATACAGTCACTTTTGACTCTGGAGCTTGTAAGAAACAAGAGGATTGAGGCCCACTCTCCTGGGGCTGGTGAGCAGTAGAAATGTTGGCAGAGGCAGCATTGGCAGGATGACAGGCAGCATCCATCCAGTTTTCACACAAAGAGGATGGGTTATGTAGGCCACAGAGGCCCCTCGTCAGGACTGGTGGCCACAGAGTTCTCAGCCATGGTCAAGAAAAGACTGTTCTTATCCTCATAGATCTGCAAGAACAAAGGCCTAAAAAAACAGATAATAAGTTCATGCAGTGATACCTGCTAAGAGAATACAGAACAGGGCAGTGTCATAGGAGGTAGCAAACATGTCGATGGGAACAGCTTCACTAAAATAGTCAGAGGTCATCCAGCTAAGGAGTCCCATGAGACATGATGCTGAAGAGAGAAGCAAAGGCATGGAATTTATATAAAGAGCCTCCCTGGCAGGAGATACGACCAGGCACAGTCTAGGCAATGTCCAAAGAAGCCTTGGCCAGCAGATCGGGAAGCTCGGGCAAGAGTGGTGGGACCCGAGGGCAGATGGTTGACAATGGCCAGGGCCTGGAGGAATTTGGATTTAATTTTATGTGTTATTGATATTCACTCTGGGTGGCTGGCAAAATATTAGGGAAATATTAGGGAAAGTTATGCAGATTACAGTCTCAAACCTTTTGGAAGGCCAAAAGGTTTTATTGGAATGGGCTGAACGCAGCCAGTTCATAGCATTTGCATAGAGAAAAAGATAGAGACAATAAAGGCTCTCCCAGTTAGATCTATTTACCTCACATTCCTTGATCTCTGATTTGTTGCTCATGTAAACTTTGTGCTGGGTGACCCTCTCAGGGAGAAATCAAAGAGGAATTACCCTTTTAATATTGTTTACTCTGGGCCCCAGAACCAAAAGCTTTTATCATTTGTAAAACCACTATTTAACCATGTTAATTATCCACAAGCATGTTGACTTAGAACCTCTGTTATTAAATCTTTACTAAATAAATGTGAGGATGCACAGGGAGTCTTGGTTGGTTGGCTGCAATAGCCCTCTGAAAGCAGCCAACAACCATCCCCAGCCCACCTGAATCTGTAATGGGTGTGAGAGTGCATTCATTCATCCATTGTTGAGTCAGGGTCTGCAGGGCAGACCTCCAGGTGGTAAACAAAGTCTCAGGTGGTAATCCCGATGTGATCGAGGTCTCAAAGTCTCAGGTGGTAATCCTGATGTGATCGAGGTCTCAGGTGGTGACCCTGACGTGATAGAGGTCACAATGTGTGATAGAAGCATTCCGAGTGTTTTCAGCAAGAAACGTGATTTCAATTAACTGTTGAAAATACTACCCTGGATCCACATGGAGGAGAGATTTTTAGAAAATCAGATAGGAGAACAGTTGTTAAGTTGAGAGATTCTGGTAGCTTGCAGTAAAGTTATACTTATTAAGATGGTGAAATGTGATCAGTTCAGGATACATTTTGAAGAAAGAGCAGGTAACACTTGATGATTGGTAGGATATGAGGTATGACTTCTAGGTTTGGAACCTTAGCAATCAAACAACAGTGAAATTCATGAAATGGAAGGGTGCAGAAGGCATTAATGTGGGAAAGAGTGCAATGAAGAATTCTCTGTGGCTAGGTTAATTTGGATATGCATGCGAAGCATCAAGGAGGAGAATCGTAGGTTGAAGAATTTTGGATGCAGTGGAAATTGAGCTGGAAATGTAAACCTGACTGTCACCCAGGTAGTAAACACATGTTCAAAACAGAGTTATGATGAGCAACTTTAAAACTTAGAGACCAGGGAGAGGATGACCCAATAAAGGAGACAGAGAAGGGGTAGAGCAAAGAAGAAAAACTAGGATTATGGTATGATGGAAGCCACGTAAATCACGTATTTCAGGAAAGAAGGAATTGTTAAGAAATGGCACAAAATTGACTACTGTATGTGAAAGGATGCAAGTTATTGGTTTCCTTGACATGAACAGATTTATGGAGGAGTACAACTCAAATCTCGAAGGGTAGGTGAAGACAGGTGAGGAGTGAAGCTAGGGACACGAAGCAAACCTTCCAAGGAGTTGTGCTATAAGAGGAAAAGGTGCAGGAGTTGAAGCAGATTATAAGCTCATAGACTTTCATGCATTTATCTATTGATTTCTTTAATAAGGACATGTTTCTTTGCTAAAAATGATCCAGTAGAGAGGGACAGAATAATAACGCAGAAGGGAGAAGATATAACTGCAATAATAAAGTCCTGGGAAAAGCAAGAAGGAATGAAATCTAGAGCAAAAATAGAGTTGTTTGACGTGCACATGAGCAGTTCATCCATTTTCACAGGAACGAAAGCAGAGCTGCTCAGGATCCAGGGAGACTGGCTGTTTCTTTTCCAGTGGCTTCTATTTTCTAAGTAGAATGAGATGAGATGTCACAAGCTAATAGTGAGGTAGAAACAGGGATGCCGGGCCTTCAAGGCTGGAGGAGAAGATGTACAATAGATGTGTCAGAGAGTAGGAGTGTAATTTATCTATAGAAATTTATAGGACTGCCAAGCAGTGAGAAAGGACCAATTGGGAATTATGTTGATAAATTAAAGAGGTCCCAATTAGCATTGCTGCAAGAAGTCACCCTCTTGCAGAATAGGGATTATGTTTTATTTTCTCTTTGTGTCTTGAGGCTACCACAGTAGATATTTAATGAATGATGGAAAATAAGTGGCTGCACTGGATAAGACTCCAGATGAGAAAATGCTTCTTTATGCGTAAATACGTCTAAGGCAGGAGAGCAAATAAAAGTGCATTGCCCATTCAAGACCCTCTTTGATGAGTTGTCGTTATCTCCATGACCATCACCTTTTTCAACATTTCTATAATGCTCTACAGTTTGCAGAGTTTCCAGTGTGAAATTGTAGCTTTGATGAAAGATGCGTTTTGCCCTCTAAGTCAATTGTATAAGAGAGAACCCACTTTAGGTTATTATATCATAGAGGTTAGTAATACAGGCTTGCTTTGGTGTTGGACATCCACATCATTTGAATTTTGGTTCAAACATTTATTAGCTGTGCGATCTGAGTTATATTACTCAAACTATTTCTGCCTCAGTTTTTTAATCAATAAAATTAAAATGATAATATCTACTGAATATGCAAAGTTTAAAGGAAGTAAGTATGTGGTAAAAATTAACTATAATCAAAAAACTCCAGAGTGGAATGTAAGAATCAATGCAGACATCACAAATTAGAATGTCATGACAGAGTAACTGGTATGTGAATCACCGTAAACAACTAGAAAACTGGACAAAACTTATGAAAAACTGTCTTCTCATATTGGGCCACAGATAGGAAAGGACTGAATCCTGAGAAGACAGCACAAACAAGGTGAGCCTTCCAATAGTGTGAAATCCTGAATTCATGGTAGGGAACAGTGAAGGAATATATACCACTCTGTTTCTTGTTAACTAAACTTTGAATACTTTCTAATGGTTTTGGTGGCTTTCGTATCATATAACATTTCATTGCTTTCTATCTCAATCTTTTCCAGATCCTCTATTTCTTTACTAAACACTAGCCTTAGAGCTGAGTTTTTAAAAATTCAGTCATTAGCAATCACTGTTATCAGTGGAGCCTTCTTCTCTTGATTGAACTGTTCTCCATCATTTTGAGAGTACCTGTATAAAATAACAATGTGTTACATGCAACCCCATAATTATCTTTTTCCTTTTCCACTTGCAACCACATTAATTTGCATTGCCTTTGGGGTAGAAGTTGAACTTAATTCTACACAAAATAAAGTGCCATGCTGTTTTTCATGTGACATTTTCTGGTTTTGACTTTTGTGTGTAGCTTATGCAAACTACTGTCAAAATTTTATTGTCAGAATTCAGAGAAAGCTTCATATTCCCTGCTGTTGGGCATATCACTCCACACCTCTTTAAGTAGGTAGAGCTTATTTTTATGTATTCTTTGCTTTACAAATGAATATCAACTCTGATAGAGTTACTCACTATTAGGAAAGACAAAAAAGAATAAAAATAGATCAACAATGATAGCTTTTAACTTGTAAAAGCCGGAACTGGGCTACTGAAAATCTTAGCTTTTATTTTTAACTGGTGAAAGGCATATAACAATGTACACACCCACACGTAACCTTGAACAGAATTACAGAGTGTGCTATAAATAGGAAGGTATAGTGGGAGATTAAACTTTGTTTGTTGTGAAGTAATAACAAATTGTAATAAACATGAAGTACTATGAGGGCAAGCAACATACATTCTGTAACCTGATTTATAAAGTCATGAATAAAATAATTTGCCACCTAACTTTACTTATGCCCAGATTACCTGGCTTCTTTATCATCCACACATACAAACAAGAAGAGAACTCATAGAATATTTCTTTTATACATAAAGCAGTTGATAAAAGAACTCTTCACTTTGAGAAATATAATAATAAGCTAGCCTCAACTACTTAAACTTTATATCAAATAGTTTTGTATGGTAAAATTTGACCCTAGAAAATTTCCTAACTTAAAATTTGCAATAATGAGACTAGCTATGAAAATTGTTCTTCTTTTTTTTTTGAGACGGAGTTTCGCTTTTGTTACCCCAGGCTGGAGTGCAATGGCGCGATCTTGTCTCACCACAACCTCCACCTCCTGGGTTCAGGCAATTCTCTTGCCTCAGCCTCCTGAGTAGCTGGGATTACAGGCACACGCCACCATGCCCAGCTAATTTTTTTGTATTTTTAGTAGAGACGGGGTTTCACCATGTTGACCAGGATGGTCTCAATCTCTTGACCTCGTGATCCACCCGTCTCGGCCTCCCAAAGTGCTGGGATTACAGGCTTGAGCCACTGCACCCGGCCATTCATAATTTTTAGTATGAAAAAAATCAACTCTCCTTGTTAAAATTTCTACTAACATAGGTAAGAATATTCTAATGAGAGATTACTCCAAGATATAACAGGTTTTTTGTCAATAGCCAATCCAAAGCCATTAGACAGAGGAATGTTTTAGAGAAAATACAAGCACAGGGTATAAATGACAAAATAAGTGGCAATTAAACCACCATTAGTTCAAAATGGGAACTTCTGCTTATTTGAAGATGGGGTAGCCACATTTTCCTTTTCTATTGCTAAGATATTATGCACATGACAAACGTAAGACATTTTTGAAAGTTAGAGATAACACAGACTTCATAGGGACCTCAGAATTCGTGCACATGAACTCATTGTAATTTTCTTGGATTTCCTTTTTGCCTCATCTATCCCAGTCATGCTGATGAAGATGTCTGAAATTTAGAAAAAATAATAACCTCCAAGGAAGTGCTCTCTCTACAGCCAAAACACTTGGAAAGAAACAACCAAGCAAGGTAGAAAACTTTCAATGACTCCAGGCGAATACCACAGGAAAGTCTATGCCCCACCTTCACACATGCCAGTCAGGGCCAAGATGGTACTTACAAGACAGTGATCAGGCATGGAAAAGATTGTATTACTCCAGATCCTGTAGACTTTAAAAGAATTACAAGAGAGTAGTGTGAATAACTCTATGCAAATAAATTTGACAACTTAGATGGAACAAGTACTTGAAAAATACAAACAAGCACAATTCACCCAATACAAGATAGATAATTTTAACAGTCCTCTATTAGGGAGATTGAAATTTAATTTTAAAACTCTTCCCAAAAATAAACCTTCAGCTCCATATGAATTTACTATGGAATTCTACATAATGTTTAAATTCTATACAGTGTCTCCCAAAAATTAGAAGTGGGAATGCTTGATATTTATTTTACAAAGCTAGTACTACCTTAAAAACAAAATTAGACAAAGATAGTACATATAAAGAAATGACAAATCAAATAATCAACAGAGACAAAAAAATTAAAATAAACCATTAGCAAATATAATTTCATGAAATCTAAAAAAAATACATTATTACCAAGGGAAGTTTATTGCAGAAATTAAGGCTGGTCAATATTTAAAAATTAGTGTATGCTACCATATCAATAGACTAAACAAAAAGAATCAAACAATCATATTAATTGATGCAGAAAATGCACTTGACAAAATTCAACATCTATTCATGGTAAAAATGTTAGGAAATAGGAATAAAAGGGAGTTTCTTCAACTTAAAAAATAGTAAAACTTGAACAGATAAGATTATACTTAAAGAACAGAAACAGATAGCATTTTCTTTTTAAAAATCATACTTTAAGTTCTGGGGTACATTGCAGAACATGCAGGTTTGTTACATAGGTAAACAGGTGCCATGATGGTTTGCTGCATCCATCACCCTGTCATCTACATTAGGTATTTCTCCTAATGCTGTCCCTCCCCTTCACCCTATCCCCTGCTTTTCCTACCTTGTCACTGTAACCCCTGCTATCCCTCCCCTAGTCCACACCCCTTGACAGGTGCCTTTGTGTGATGTTCCCTCCCTGTGTCCATGTGTTTTCATTGTTCAACACCCACCTATGAGTGAGAACATGCAGTGTTTGGTTTTCTGTTCTTGTGTCAGTTTGCTGTGAATGATGGTTTCCAGCTTTATTTATGTCCCTGCAAAGGACATGAATCATCATTTTTTATAACTGGATAGTATTCTGTGGTGTATATGTGCCACATTTTCTTTATCCAGTCTATCATTGGACATTTAGCTTCATTCAGAATCTTTGCTATTGTGAACAGTGCTCCAATAAACATACCTGTGAATGTGTCTTTATAAAAGAATGATTTATAATCCTTTGGGTATATACCCAGTAATAAGATTTCTGGGTCAAATGGAATTTATATTTCTAAATCCTTGAGGAATTGTCACACTGTCTTTCTCAATGGCTGAACTAATTTACAGTCCCACCAAAAGTGTCAAAGTGTTCCTGATTCTCCACATGGTCTCCACCATCTGTTTTCTCTGGATTTTTTAGTGATCGCCATTCTAACTGGTATGAGGTGGTGTCTCAATGTGATTTTGATTTGCATTTCTCTAATGACCAGTGATGATGAGCTTTTTTTCATGTTTGTTGGCTGCATAAATGTCTTATTTATAGAAGTGTCTATTCATATCCTTTGCCCACTTTTTGATGGGGTTGTTTTTTTTTCTTGTAAATTTGTTTAAGTTCTTTGTAGATTCTGGTTATTAGCCCCTTGTCAGACGGGTAGATTTCACAAACTTTTTCCTATTCTGTTGGTTACCAGTTTGTTCTAATAATATTTTATTTTGCTGTGCAGGAGTTCTTTATTTTAATTAGATCCCTTTTGTCTATTTTGGCTTTTGTTGCCATTGTTTTTGGTGTTTTAGTCATGAAGTCCTTGCCCATGCCTGTGTCCTGAGTGGTATTGCCTCATTTTCTTCTAGGGTTTTTATGGTGTTAGGTCTTTTGTTTAAATCTTCAATCCATCTGGAGTTAATTTTTGTATAAGGTGTAAGGAAGGGATCCAGTATCAGCTTTCTGCATGTGCTAGGCAGTTTTTCCAATACCATTTATTAAATAGGGAATCTTTTTCCCATTACTTGTTTTTGTCAGGTTTGTCAAAGATCAGATGATTGTAGATGTAAGGCATTGATTCTGAGGCTTCTGTTCTGTTCCATTGATCTATGTCTCTGTTTTGGTACCAGTTCATGCTGTTTTGATTACCATAGCCTTGTAGTATTGTTTGAAGTCAGGTAGTGTGATGCCTTCAGCTTTGTGGGTTTTTATTGTTTTTGTTTTTTGTTTTTCCTTAAGATTGTCTTGGCTATGAGGGCTCTTTTTTTGGTTCCATACAAAGTTTAAGGTTTTTTTTCCAATTCTGTGAAGAAAGTCAATGGTAGCTTGATGGGGATAGCACTGAATTTATAAATTACTATGGGCAGTGTGGCCATTTTCACGATATTGATTCTTCCTAACCATGAGCATGGAATTTGAAAACATGCACAAGACAAGGATGTCCTCTCTCACCACTCCTATTCAATATTGTAAATTCTGGCCAGGGCAATAAGACCAGAAAAAGAAATAAAGCATACTCAATTAGGAAAAGAGGAAGTCAAATTGTCTCTATTTGCAGATGATATGATTGTATATTTAATAGACCCCATTGTCTCAGCCCCAAATCTCCTGAAACTGATAAGCAACTTCAGCAAAGTCTCAGGATACAAAATAAATGTGCAAAAATCACAACCATCCCTATACACCAATAACAGACAAACAGAGAGCAATATCATGAGGGAACTCCTATTCACAATTGCTACAAAGTGAATAAAATACCTAGGAATTCAACTAACAAGGGATGTGAAGGACCTCTTCAAGGAGAACTACAAACCACTGCTCAAGGAAATAAGAGAGGACACAAATGGATGAAAAATAGATAACATTTTCTAAATTGTGAAGTATTATTTTGCAGTAGAAAGACCATAGTCTTTAGAGACAGAATGTAAGTTTGAACCTTAGATCTGCTGAGGATTAGCTGTGTCAACTTATTCTAAAACTCATGTTTACTAATTCTATATCTAGTGTTCTTTCAATTACATAACTGGGTTCTTAAATCATGTAGCTTTCATACATCAATTGACAGTAAAATATTGAAGCACATATTATCTAAGGTTGGATGTGATATTACCAGACAACTAAGAATAGTATTACAGTAAACACAATACCACTAAAATCCATCTAAATTTTAAAATGAATGTTCCTTACAGCACAACATAATGAAAATCATGCTAAAAATCTGTTTCTGTCAACAGTTGTTTAATGGGCTATATTTTGGGGGTACTATCTAGTTACCCTAAATTGTGAAAAAATTAACATTATTCCCCAGGACCAGGAAAAATAACAAAAAGGTACTAAGAATTTGGTCTAAAGTTGAACTTTATAGAAAAAAAATTATGGCAACTCAATGAAGTATGATTACTGATAAATTGGTGCAAATAAATGAGCAAACATTTGTAAAATGTGTCCAATATTACACCATGTCAGTTTCAATAATGTAATTTCTCCTAAGTGCTACCTTGGGCATTGGTTCAATATGAACTTGAGGAAGAATGCCATCTACTGAATCAATTACTGCATTAACCCAAAACAACATTAGAGTTGCCAATTTAAACTGACAGAAATAATTTGACAAAATTAATCAATAGTTCTTGTAGAGAAATGTACTCCTTTTTTTGAAATCTTACAGATTAATATGAAGGTTCTCAGATGTACTCAGATTTAAATTGCTGATCATGCTGTGGTATACTGCCACTACTTTTCTCTACAATTTCTACACTGAAAAAGTGTATAACTGATCATTGGTACTGTTATTAATATATTGAGAATGCTACTTTGGTTTTCTGAAGCAATTAAATTACACTTAAAAGTATGTGTATAAGAATAGTTTCATTAACCTTAGGGAGTTATATTTTATAAAGAAAATAATTCAAACAGCAAGGGATTTACAAGAAACAAACAAACCCATTCAAAAGTGGGCAAAAGATATGAACAGACACTTTGAAATGAAGACATATATGAGGCCAACAAACATGAAAAAATGCTCATCATCACTGGTCATTAGAGAAATGTTGAAAAGGTCAATAAAATAGACAGACTGCTAGCCAGATTGATAAAAAATATAAGAGAGAAGAATCAAATAGATGCAATAAAAATGATAAAGTGGTATCACCACTGATTCTACAGAAATACAAATTACCATCAGAGATTACTACAAACAACTCTATGCACATAAACCAGTAAACCTGGAAGAAATTGATAAATTCCTGGATACTTGCACACTCCTAAGCCTAAACCAGGAAGAAGTCGAGATCCTGAATAGACCAACAACAAGGGCTGAGTTGAGGCAGCAATTAATAGCCTACCAACCAAGTTCACAGCCAAATTCTACTAGACATACAAAGAGGAGCTGGTACCACTCCTTCTGATACTATTCCAAACAATCCAAAAAGAAGGACCCCTTCCCAAATCATTTTATGAGATCAACATCATCCTGATGCCAAAACCTGGTAGAGACTCAACAAAAAAGAAAAACTTTAGGCCAGTATCCATGATGAACATAGATGCAAAAATCTTCAATAAAATACTGGCAAACCAATAGCAATAGCACATCAAAAAGCTTATCCATCATGGTCAAGTAGGCTTCACCCCGGGGATGCAAGGCTGGTTCAACATACGCAAGTCTATAAACGTAATTCATCACATAAACAGAACCAAAGACAAAAATCACATGATTATCTCAATAGATGCAGAGAAGGCCTTTGACAAAATTCAACTGCGTTTCATGCTAAAAACCCTCAATAAACTGGGTATTGACAGAATGTATCTCAAAATAATAAAAGCTATTTACAACAAACCCACAGCCAATATCATACTGAATGGGCAAAACTGGAAGCATTCCCTCTGAAATCTGGAACTAGACAAGGATTCCGTCTCTCACCACTCCTATTCAATATAGTTTTGGAAGTTCTAGCCAAAGCAATCAGGCAAGAACACGAAATAAAGGGTATTCAATTAGGAAAGGAGGAAATCAAATTGTCTCTATTTGCAGACGACATGATTGTATATCTAGAAGACCCCATCGTCTCAGTCCAAAGTCTCCTTAAACTGATAAGCAACTTCAGCAAACTCTCAGGATACAAAATTAATGTGCATAAATCACAAGCATTCCTATCCACCAATATCAGACTAAAAGAGAGCCAAATCAAGAGCGAACTCCCATTCAAAGTTACTACAAAGAGAGTAAGATACCTAGGAATACAACTAACAAGGAACGTAAAGGACCTCTTCAAGGAAAACTACAAACCACTGCTCAAGGAAATAAGAGAGGACACAAACAGATGGAAAAACATTCCATGCTCATGGTTAGGAAGAATCAGCATTGTGAAAATGGTCATATTGCCCAAAGTAATTTATAGATTCAATGCTATCCACATCAAGCTACCTATGACCCTCTTCACAGAACTGGAAAAAACACATTAAACTTCATATGGAATCACAAGAGAGCCAGCATAGCCAAGACAATCCTAAGCAAAAAGAACAAAGCTGGAGGCATCACACTACCTGACTTCAAACTACACTACAAGGCTACAGTAATCAAAGTTAGTTCTCCTATTATTCTCTTCATTTAAAACTGAAAGAAAATGAGAAGAATGAAAAAGAACTTCATCTTCAAATCAATTAGAATTCTGTTTCAATTCCAATCCCTGATGTCTAAGAAAGGAAGCATATATCAGACTCATTTATCTGCAGGTGTATTGGGTACGAACATCTTCCATAAAAGGATGTCTAGTCTAAAGGGTCCAGTAAGCAATGCATTACTTAAGATGCAAAGGTTCAAGACTGTAGGGAATGCCTGGTTCCCTGTAGGAGGAAGGGTCATGGAGACATGAATTCTCAATGAACCATCTTTGCTCTTAGCGTGACAGGGCACATAAAGGAGAAAACACTGAACGGCATCGGCAGGCAGCCAGCGATCCTCATCACCTGAAGTTATTCTGTAATCACCCCTAATAAGCAAAATACAGAGCTTCAGGGTGAGCCAGGAGACTTTCTGGGGCCTGAATGGAGGCATAGCCCTGGGCAGACACATAATGGGAAAATGTTCAGAGAACATTGCTTAAAAATCCAGAGAGTCAGCTATGCTCTGCTTCAGCCTCCCTTCCCCTTACCCACACAGGATTCCCCAACGGATATGTGCCTTAGAGGACCACAGCACGTGGTAAAAGAGGAGTGATGCCTTGGAGAGAACTCTTGACAGATAACGTAACTAGCCAAAGTCAAACAGTAGGAAGGAAAAAAACATAGCTGAATGACTTTCCTCGGTTTTAAAGTAGGGAAGTAGCACATATTAACAAAAAGAGATAAGTAAACATTATATATAATAAATATTAATTAAAAAAACAAAAATTTCAACTGTTGATATTCTAATGTTTCATAAGAGAAACACAACAGAAACAGCATAAATCACATTGAAAAGTTGAAAATACAAAGAAAGTACTACTAATAGGAGGAATATCATAAAATACAATAATAAAAACTCAAGTATATGTAAATCATGAAAATTAGTCTGTGAAAATTAAAACAAACTATTTAAAGTATATAAGAGCAAAACTTACTTTTATGGTAACAGAAAGTACCCAAAATATAGTTTTCAAAAATGATTAAAAGTGAAAGGAAACAGACACACCAGGTGACTCTCATATAAATGACTGCAAGAAATATCAATGTCAGAAAACTTAATTTCAGTAAATTTAATAATAATGAGTAAACTAAAATAATAATACAATAATAAAGTAAAGAAGCCTTGTTTTTGTAAAATAAATAAATATATAACATACAGTCATAATATGTAATCTACCATAGAACATCAAAGTTGAAGCTCATCATATAGAACAACTGTTTACAAATATAATTGAAATTATAACAAAATTGAATGGAATACAAACATAAACTGAGAAAAACACAATAATGTGGACTCCTGAGGCCAAACTTTTCTTGGTTAAAGGCAGAGGAAAAAGTCCAAAATTATGCGATAATGTAGAAAACATGAGTAATAAATAAATGGGGCAAATATGAACTCATAATATAAGAAATATATAAGCTTACATAATATCTAATCCATGTATTATGTATGTATATGGTATTTATACTAGTATGTTTTATAATAAAAAGCTACACCTTTAAAAAATGTCTACAGGTTGTGCCAAAAAATTAATCACATATTAAGTAAAACAAGAAAATAACTAACAATAAAGTCCAAAAATACAAATAATATAAACATACAAATTTTGTAATAAAAAATCAATAATAAATATATAAATAGTGTCAAAATGACTATTACAAGAAAATTGATCAAGTATTAGATGAAATTTTAATTCAAAGCCAATGTTCAAAACATTTTTTAAGAAATCAGTCATGTAAAAACATAGAAAACTATATCCATAAATTCCTAAACACTTAAAGATTTTTAGAGAATTAGATGTTTACTTCAAACAACTGGAAAAACCATAGGATATATGTCAAATAAAGGAAAAATGCTAAATGATGTTAGAAAGAGATAAATTGATTAAAAACTGGGAGTTTTTAATTACTACTAAAATAGTAAATGCAATTTCTACTTTTCTGTAGAAATGTAATTCTTAAATAAGAAAAGGTATTAACCATCATAATAAAAAAAGGGGAGCATAATTTTATAAAGTTGTAACTGAGAATGGGCAGTAACTAAAGTTTCAGAGGGTATCCAAATATGGAAGCTGTGTTGATAAATATTTTTGAAATATATTTAAGAAGCTGGTGAAATGAAAAAATTTCTAGAAAAATATAGCCTAAGAAAACCAAGTGCCTATTGGGTAAAAGGTCTAATATGATCAATGACTATGTGAGAAATTTAGAAGCTGTGAGAGAAAAATGAACCACGCAGAACTATTTAGTTTCACAAGATAATTCTATCAAAACTTCAAGGAACATTTAACCACTAGGCTCCTTTTATGTAGCAAATATACTACTTCCATAAAATCCTGAAGAAGATAACAAAGAAGGAATCTGCAGACCATTCAAGACATAAGTCACTAAGACTGAATTTCTCCCAAGAGTACAAGAGTGATTCAGTCTATCTGAAAATCTAGTAAAAATTTGACTATGTCAATGTGTCCAAAGATAGGGGGAAACTACGATTTCAATATAAAAATTCTTAAAACAAATATGAGTTTCTTAATATATTTCTCAACCTTATATTTAAAGGAGAAACACTTGAGAAATATAACAAAAATATTCTATCAAAAAAATAAGAAATAATGAATAAATATAAAAGATGTTTTCGTTTGAATAAGAATATTATACAATTATTTACATATTGTACATAATAAAAATGATAATCATTTGTTATTTGATCATTTTTAGACTGAATGCTATTATCTAAAATTGACCTTTTTTTAAATTGATCAGGCTGCTCTTAAGAGGCTATGACATTAATAAGTGATATTAATAAATTGCTACTACTATAGTAAGCATGAAACAATTATTAAGAAATTTCTGGAAGATGAGAGGAGCAGACAGAAATATAATCTACAAGATACTAGAGATATTAATATACAGTATTTTCAAAAATTAAGATTAGTTTCTGAATATATAAATAGATTAATGAAACAGACTAGATGTTTCATAAAGAAAACTAGATGCATATAGGAATCTTAAAAAATGATGTCCATATTTCAAAGCAGTGGGATAAGGTGCATTTTTAAAATTAATGACATAAGCAGATATGGCTACATAATTTGCAAAGCCAAGTGAAAAATGAATCATGGGGCTTCACATTTAAAAATTATCAAGAATTTCAAGATAGAAAGACAGAAGCAGCAGTGTTAAAGCAAGCATGGATCTTTTTAAATGTGAGGCTTTGTTTGACTGCACAGGTTGCACATCTATGAGTAGACCCTCATAATCCCAAAATAAATTCCAGATAAATCAATATTCTGATCATTAAAAATGAAACTGTTGAAGTTGTGTAGGAGTAAAATAATGTATTGCTTATACAATCTTGTAGAAGAAATTAATCAATAGTAAAACCAATCAAGTCTGGAGTCAATGATAATTATACTTGTACAGATAAAAATTATTTCATTTTGTATAGAAAAAAATAGCACATTTAAAAAAAAAATAATGAACTAGGACAAAAATTTCCAACAGTTATAGCAAGCAAATTTCATTATAAGAAACCCTTACCAATCAATATAATGAAAGCAAATTTCATAGCAAACTAGGCAAAGAATGTGAACAGACTATCTCCTGATGCAGAAGCTCACTTAAAAACATTTCAAAGGTATGCTCAATCTCACTTTAGAATTAAATAAATAAAATTAAAATAACAGTGGAGAACTTTTAAAACCGCTAGATTATCAAGGATCAAGCAGTTAGACATCATTGAGTTTTATCTTGGTTAGATGTAGGAAATCTTTCAAAGATGTTGAAACAATGAACATATCTAGTAGGTTATACACTTATCAAAATTTAAAATGCACACATTATTTGACTCTGAAATTCTACTCTTGTATGTGTAGGCAACTTAAATACTTGCATGTGTACAGAAAGATGTATCTTAACCATGTTTACTATAAAACGGTAAAATACTGGAAACCGTTTATAAAGCTATCATTGACACATATCATAATTGAACTGTGGTATATTTGTGATACAACACTCTACAAATGCTAAAAAAAAAATGAAATGTGTTCTGGGCACAGTCGCTCAAGCCTGTAATCCTAGCACTTTGGGAGTTCAAGACCAGCCTGGGCAAGATGGCCATGATGGTGAAACCCCATCTCTACTAAAAATACAAAAATTAGCCGGGCATGGTGGCAGGCACCTGTAATCCCAGTTACTTGGGAGGCTGAGGCAAGGAATTGCTTGTACCCAGGAGGTGGAGGTTGCAGTGAGCCGAGATGGTGCCACTGCACTTAGCCTTGGTGACAAAGTGAGACTCTGTCTAAAAAAAAAAGAAGAAATGTAATAATATAATATTTGCTAATATGAAAAGAACTCCAACATATATTCCTCAGTGGAAAAACAAGTAACTTAAAGTTGCATGTAGCATGCATTATCTTGTAAAACTTATATATGGTGTATAGGGAGAACATGAGTGTAAAAATTAAGTATAGAAATTAATATGTATCTATATTTTCTG
This sequence comes from Leontopithecus rosalia, assembly GCA_028533165.1. Classification (NCBI taxonomy): domain Eukaryota; kingdom Metazoa; phylum Chordata; class Mammalia; order Primates; family Cebidae; genus Leontopithecus; species Leontopithecus rosalia. Next base: position 150,508,121 of record CM052651.1, read on the forward strand.
AAAGGATTCAAAAACCTTAAAATAGGTTGCTTGTAATTATGGAAGACAGTTACTTTTTAATACACGAACTACATGAATTCTTTGTCATGTGTATATGCATTACTATTTGAATATATAAATAATATTGACTATATATACACATGTGTGTGTATATGTACACACATATATGTATTTAATAAAGTGGCTTATTATTTACACTAAACTCTATTCTTTAATATCTAGGAAAATATTAGTATCCATGGAGCTCAGGAAATAATGTAGATTAATAGATTGATTTTAAGATGAGCCAAAATCTCCACCACAGAGTGAGTGGGTATAAAAACAAAAACATTGCATAGGAAATGAATTCCAGTTTTGTAACTGGATGAATTCAGACCATATGAAACCTCTCACCAGAGGGAGGATAATTTATTAAGCTCAAATATTTCTGACTGTATGTGTATATATATACGTGAACCTGATGATAATATGCTCTTCCTGAATAACAGATATTATTAAATCTAAGAACCTAGTGTGGGAACCTGACCTCAGAAACTCACTTCTCCGTTTCTTGGAAGCAAACACTCGCATTAACATGGAAAACAGAATCCTATTGGTGAAAGAGAAATAGATAAATTCACCTCCCAGAGTGTACATAATTATACTGTGAACCTATAAGGGACATTTAGTTTGGCCCTAGTTAACTTCATACGCAAGCAAATATTTACAATCATGGTAGGAAACAGTGCAGAGATTGATTTATTGGGCTATGTTGAAAGAGAGTCAACTTCACCTATATTTGTGGCATTGTTGTTAGTGTGGCTCATAATATTTATTAAAAAAACTGAGAAAAATATAGTTAATTTAATGGAATAAGCAGCACTGTATGAAATGAAAACCTTGTATGTTTCTGTTGTGTTACAATTCAAATATCAAGATTTCTCACTCAAAGCCACCTATAGAGTTATTTGCTTAATAAGCAGTTTTCAAGACTTAAAGCAAAATTCCCATGAACTATACATAACTGTCATTTTCTTTTACTCCTTGCTGGTAATGCTTTTGAATAAAGTATATCATTTAACTTGTCTGTCGATCTTTTTAATTTCTGCATCATCAATTGGCTTCACTTTGATTTTTCTGGTTTTATTTATTTATTTTTTATTAACAGCCAATAAAATAGGTTGTCTTTTTGAACTCCTATTCTAGAAAATATGTGATCCTATATCTGCCATAAAATTTACATATTTTAAGATTTAACTACTATAAAATAAGAAATACAAATAAAAATAAGAAGACACAATTTATCAAAAATCATAATTATAAACAAAAGCAAATTAATAGAAAGACAATTTTTCCCACAACAAAGCAGGTTATTAAGATTACTATTTCTCTGAGAATTGCGAGTCATGTGGGAATGGGAAAAGCTTGTTATGCTTATTTTTCTACATTGTAGAATGTTATATTGTGATATCATAAGAAATATATATATATATTTTTATATTTTTATATTCATCCCTTGATATCCCTGGGGAATTGGTTCTAAAATCTCCTGCACATACCAAAATTCTCAGATGCTCCAGTCCCTATGTCAAATGATGCAATATTTGCATACAACTTATGCACATCTTCCCATATACTTTAAATAATTTCTAGATTACTTATAATACCATATACAATGTAAATGTTGTGTAAATAGTCGTTATATTGTATAGTTTAGGAAATAATAGCACAAAAAAATGTCTGTACATATTCAGTCAATACACAATTACATTTTCTCAAATATCTTCAGCGCCTGGCTGATTGAAGTCGCAGATGCAGAACCCAAAGGTACAGGGTGAATTGAATTTGATTTCCATCTCTGGTTCCTGGCACCCTTGTAATTTCCTGACTCATGGAGGTGCTACAAGTATCCTTTTGTTACATTTGGTGTTAGTTACGGGTTCCTGATCTTAACCTCCCATTTTTCTTCCACAAGTCAGTGGAAAGTAGAAACAGGTCCCCAGTTTCACTTTTATAATACAGTAGTTATTATTTCCCCACGTCTCTCCAATGGGTAAAACATTGAATGAGCCAGTGCACCCTCTTCCATTTGTATCCCATCCTAGCCCCCCAAAGGGAAATCTTATCAATTGCAAGGTCACCACATTCTGAGTATTCCATCTACCTGCAGTGGGGCATCCTCATGGCCAACCAGATAGTGAGTAGTCCAGCTCCACACCTCCATCCTTAGAACCTTGCTGCAGGGACAGCGTCTGCCACCACCTGTCATTGGTCAGGTTCTCTAGAAGGAGAGCCAAAGACAGAGATCTTTGTGAAAGGAATTTATTTGAGGAACGCTTTTGTGAGAAGATAGGGAAGGTAAGCCAAGTGGAAAAAGCTAACTAAGCAAGATGTGCTCTTTGCTGAGTGAGACCAGATTCAGCCGGAACTCAATAAGAAACTTTGGAGCTGTGCTGTTGAATTAAAAACAACAGGAGCCACAGATGCACCATGCATGTATATTTTAAATGTGAGTGTCTCATGGGTTTTTTAAAAAATGAAAATGAATTATTTTAATGCCATAGTTTATTCAACTCAATATATCCCAAATATAACAATTTATGTCCCAAATATTTATCCCAAATATATCCCGGAATAACTACACTCATCAGATCGATAGAGGTAAAGGGGGTCTGCACTTAAATGCTTTATGCCATAAGATGCAAAAGTATAAATTAAAATGATGTCTCCTCTGGAGCCAATGAAACACACATTTGAGTTCTGACCCTACTTTTTCTACCTGTGAGCCTCACATGTCTTATCTATAAAATCACGCTAGTGACTACCTCCCAAAGTGGCTGTGGAGATTACTACAAATATAGAAAGATTGGAATAATATTTCCAGCAGCTCCGAAATGACCATGTCAGTTACTGACAGGTTTTTTTGTTCAAATTCTCACATTAGTCTTATTATGCAAATCAGGTCTAAAGACTCTGTAGCATGACATTCTTCAAGAGTATTCTTTTAGTTTAAAAGTTTGTCAGAATTGTAGTGCTATTCACGACCTGGCAGAAGATATTGATTGCAGATATCATATCAATAAACTCACTTCTTTTTCAGGTTCTAAGAATTTTCTCCAAATATGGATACTGACAACTGAGTATTTGAAATTTAAAAATTACTAAAAACACACAAAAATCTCAGCACATTTGGAAGCAATAATAAGAATAAAAAACAAACCAACAGACACACAAATGCCAAATGTGTTGGTGTATAAAATGCACAGTATTAAATATCTAGGCTTAATGTATTTTAAGGAAACAAAATGCCATCTTGAAAACATGAGTGTCAAATGAACTATAAAAATTATCAGTCAGATTATTTTAAAGTAACAAATATAACTTCTGGAAAAGACAAACTCAACAGTGGGAATTTTTAATGAATTTTAATTTAAATTAGACTTCACTGAAGAAAAAAACTAATAACATCAAATTTAGATCTAATGTAAAAGAAAGATCAAGTGCAAAAAGCAAAGAAGCCTAACATCAAATTCAGTGGAGTAATAGAAAGGGAAGTTACAGAAATGAAGCAGAGAAGTATTTGAAAAGACGTCTGAGAATATTCCAGAACTGATGAAATTCTCTAGCTCAGATTGACAGAGCCAAAATAATTCAAATTAGAATGAATGAAATGCAACACACATCAAAACGTATCACCCTGAAATGTAGGACAGGTGACATTTTTAGAGCAGCCTGAGGAAAAAAGATCAATCACAAACCAAGTGTGAACAAATTTAAACTATATTGTAATTAAAAGAAAAAACAATAACCATAAGAAAAAACCTAATGGATTTAGTAATTAAATGACATCTTAAAAATATATATGAAATATAGCATATGATCCAAAGAGGATGGATAGGAACAATTTGTTCCAACTTGGTGGTTGGAGAAGGATGATGACATTGATTGATGTTGGATTTGTAGAGTGGCCACCACATAACGATACATTTTAGTGTATTTGGAATGTATAATTATAATAAATACTGTAATATAGGAATACAATTAATAATTGTAAGGATAGGGTGCATTTAATAACACATTCTAGAAAGATATGGCAAAATTTGACAGAACTCTTAGAAATAGACACATTAATAAAGATAGTGGGAGAGTGTAATAGACCTCTTTCAGTAACTAATAGATAAAGCAGGTAACAATCAGTAATGGTGTGGATTTAAATATTATAGTAAGAAGCATGATCATAAGTACATATGTACCTAAACTCCACAACTGCATAGTGAAAATCTGAATCAGTTTAAGTGGTCCTTTTATATAAAATTGCTCATTTCTTGGATTAGTAAGCAATCTCAACTGATTTCAAAGGATTAGCATTATGTAGATCACATCTCTTTTCTCTCTGCATCTTGGAAATTGACACACATTTTGAAACTAAGAAACTCTTCTCAATAACTCATAAATTAAGGGAGAAATTTTAATAAAAATAAAAAAATCTAGAACTGTACATCAGTGAAAATACTTAACAGCATGTAAAGTGTTTATCAGGAAAATTTTATCTTTCAGTGCTGTATTAGAAAATGATAAAATGTAATAAGCTAAGCCTCAACCATAAGGGAATATTTAGAAAGGAAAAATAAATGCAAATAACGAGTGAAGGGAGTGAAACCAGAGCAACTGAAACAAAAGAACGGAACCACAGACACAAATGATCTTTCTTGTCAAGATAAATAGACTGAGATAAACAGTCATGACTGATCGAGCAAAGAGAAAAAGCAACAGGATGCAAACAAACTTGTGAAAATGTTCCGAACACAAATGTAAAATAGGACAAATAAAACACTAGCTTAGTAAAAACATTAATATATAAAAAAATAAATGTATAAATATGTGTGATATATTTAACACATGTAAGTTATGTTCTGAAAGTATACTGTGATAGTAGTGAGTATGTGGTCGCCAAAGATCGCTACACCCTTATCTCTGGAACCTGTGAACATGTTACCATACATGCTAAAAAGGAACTTTGCAGATGAAATAGAAATAGGGAGATTATTTTAGGTTATCCAGAGTGGACCCAGTATTATCATTTGGCTTCTTAAAAGTGAAAGAGGAGGGCAGAAGAGTATATCAGAGAGATTCGCTGCTGGAACAAGAAGTGGGAGAGATTCAAATCATAAGGGAGACTCTGACCCACCACTGCTGGATTAGAAGTCGAAGGAAGGAGGCACGAACCAAAGCATGTGGAAAGCTGCTAGAGGCTGGAAACATCCCTCAGCTGACAGCTCGCAAGGAAACGGAACCTGAGTCCTAAAACTGCAAAGAACTAAATTTTGCAAACAATCTGAGTGATCTAGGAAATGGAATCTCCCTTAGAGTCTCCAGAGAGAACCTCAGCCCTGCTGACACCTTGATGTTAGCCTTGTGATGGAATTTCCAACCCACACAACTTAAAAATAATGCATTTGTGCTGTTATAGGATGCTAAGTTTGTGATCATTTGTCATGGCAGTAAGAGAAAACTTTACATATGTGTGTGTACGTATATATAAAGTTTATATATACATATATATAAACTTTAATAACACATGCTAGGTTATTATATAATGATAACATTATATATAAAGTTTGTATATATAAGTTATATATACATACACATATATATTTAAAATGTGTTTATTATATACATATAATAAAAATGTCCATCGAATTACTTTATGAAACTACACATTATTATAACTGAAAATAACTAAAATTCACATATCAAGAAGAATGCAATAATAGAAAATTACAGGACAAACCCACTTGAAAACTTAGTTCTGAAAATACTGAATAAAATGGTAAAGAAACTAATTCCACTAACACATAAAAAGACAATTCATCATTAAAAAATTAGGGTTATCTCAGAAATAAAAAGTATAACTGACAATCTATCAATTTAACTTTTGACATTTATAGATAAGAGAGAACATCATTTTCATATAGGCAGGAAATAAATTGACCAAATTCCACTCTGTTTGTGATAAAACTTCTCACCAAACTAGAAGTAGAAGGGCATTTTTTCAGTCTTATGAAAGATACGTACCAAAACCAACAGAAACACTAAGAGGTACCTATTACAACCTCTTAAGAATACTTTTAATACTGCAGAGAGCACAAAGGTGCCTATACCACCGTCTATTGATCATTAACCTGTATATTCTAACCAGTGCAATAAGTCAACGGGGCAGGAAAAGTATAAGAAACAGAAAAGAGGCAACAAGATCTGATAGTGTCTTTGCTTTCCATGGCTTTGTAAATGTTTTCTCCCTGTCTGTCACTTAGTTTTCATTTTCTAAATTGTGTCTTTTGAAGTGCAAAAATTCTAAATCTTAATGAAGTCCAGCTTGTCTTTAATTCTTTTATGGATCTTACTTTTGGTGCTATATCTAAATCTTGACCAGTACGCAGCCTAAGAATTTTCCCATAGAAACGTTGGCTCTTAGATTTACTTCTCTAGTTGATACTATTATTTTCCCAGTTTCACAAATGTGGCTTAGAGATGTCAGTGACAGCCAGAAATCACATGGCGAGTAATTGGTGGAGCTAGCATTTGAAACCAGGCATTCCAGCACTAGCCCCTACACTCTTCAACATTGCTTTGTTCACACTGTGTATCTGCTCTAAACATATATATGACATTTTCGAGATTGAAGAAATGGCAGTAATCATGCAGATGTGCAGTTTAGAAATCAACATACTAGGCGACCATCTCTACTCTTCACGCACTCCTCATGAATATGGAAATAGAGCTATTTTAAACATCTTCAAAAATCCTGACTTTGCACTGAATATTTACTGCTGTTTTTATGCAAAACGAATATTCCCTTCTCCGGTTGTCTGGCGTCTATTTTAAATTCTCGTCTTACCTCTATGTCAGTAGACACTGCCTCCATTTCAGATCCATGAAATGCAGCCCACAGGTGTCTCATTCTCTCTTTTTTACTGATATAAACATTTGAACATATTTATGGGGTACATGTGATGTTTTATTGTATACATAGACTGTATAACAATCAAGTCACACTATCTAGGGTTTCCATTGTCTCGAATGTTTTTGTTTCTACGTATTGAGAACAATTCAAGTTCTCTCATCTTGAAAATGTGAAATATACCATACATTGTCGTTACTTATAGTCACCGTATTCTGCTATTGAACATTAGAACTTATTCCTTCTAACTAACTGTATGTACCCACTAACCAAAGTCTCTTTCTCCTGCCCCTACCTGCATATATTTCCCAGCCTCTGGTATCTATCATTTTACTCTCTGTCTCCATGAGATCAACTCTTTTAGCTGCCACATATGAGTGAGAACATGTGATGCTTGTTTTGCTGTGTTGGTATATTTCACTTAACAAAAAAATCTCCAGTTTGGTCCATGTTGCTACAAATAACATGATTTCCATCTTTTTTTTATGGCCAAGTAGTTTTCTATATTATTCCATTATGTTCCTTTATATATTCAATCATTGTTGGACACTTAGGGGAAATACTTCAGGACATTAGTCTGGACACAGATTCTATGGATGAGACCTAAAATGCACAGGCAACAAAACCAAAAGTAGACAAATGAGAATGTGTCAAACTAAAAGAGGCTTCTGTACAGCAGAAAAAGCAATCAACAGAGTGAAGAGACAAAGTATTGAGCTGGATGAAATATTTGCAAGCCATTAGTCTGACAAGAGACTAATATTCAGAATATGTAAGGAATGCAAATGATTCAACAGTAGAAATAAAAATCTTACTAAAAAGTGAGAAAGGGCATGCGTAAACCTTCCTCAAAAGAAGGTATACAAGTGGCCAACAGGTATATGAAAGATGTTTAATGTCAAGAATCATCAGGAAAATGCACATTAAAACTACAATGAGCTATTTCTTCATACCTGTTAGATGGCTGTTATTAAAAAGACAAAACGAACATATACTGGCAAGGATGCAGACGAGAGAAAGGGGCTCTAAAACAGTGTTGGAGGTAATGCAAATTAGCACAGCCGCTGTGGAAAGCAGGATTTGGCACAGCAATGCTGCTACTGGGTATTTGTCCAAAGGAAAGAAGAAATCAGCATATGAGAGGGATACGTGCACCCCTGTGTTTACTGCAGCACTATGTCATTATTCTGTTGTCTTTCCCCGATCAGCTTTTATTGCCTAGACAATCTCATTCACTCGTATTCTGAGATGTGAAGTGCAGGTTAAAAAGAGAGTTGGGAGGACTTGGTTTAATGTCCAGGAACTATAAGCTAGTGAAGCAGACAGAGGCTCTAAAAGGCTCTCTGCTCCTCTAACAAGCTTTGTGGTGTGCGTCATCACCTAATTCTTAAGGGTCTTCCCAGAACCATAACATTCCATAGTTACAAACCGTGACCTATAATAGAGGTACAGTATGTAGGAAGAAGAAACTGATTTTAAGTGGGAAGGTCCCAGAAACCTTTACGGAGGTGATATTTGAGCTGTGACAGATACTTACAGCCCCCATTATTACTTCTCCAGCCCATTTTCTCATACAGACCTTGAAAAACATTAAAAGTTGATTGCTGAGCAGATCTTATGAAGCTGCACCATGGCTTGCCTTCTTGACTTTATAGGTCTTTAATGAGATAAATGGCTTGATGGATGACTGCGCTTTAATGATAAATAATAATAAAGTGCAGGGATGTGACAATTCTTATGTTATCCTTGATTCATATAGAAACCTTTGTCTTATTCTCTATTTTCCCTCCAACTCCAGGTAAAGGCCAAATCAGTAAAAGGTCAAGCTGACTGGTATGGATTATTATAATATTGTTCTCAACCTGTCCAGAGATCAATAGTGGATGTCATCATCCATTTTCCTGAAACATAGACACTAACTTCATTATCCTAATACATTAAAGAAAGAAGGAACCTGAGCTGTACTGATTTCATACTGCTCTTCTTACAACTATCATTTGAACTTCAAAAATTCTGTGCATTAAAATGCCTTACAGTAATTTCCTATTGGAGAAGCTTTAGAATAAAATCTGAGTCAAGCCCTCCAAATTTACTTTGGTGGATATGTGAGTTTCAGGTGTATGTCTTTAGGAAAAGACCAGAATCCTACCCTCTTTAGAAACTCTAGAAAAAGAGTAATAACAATAACACGTACCTTTCCTAAGCTTCTTGGTTTCTAAATACGAACACTGTTCACTATAATCATTGTGACTGAGAAGCCCCTGTGAACAGTTCCCTCTCTGATCAAATCTACAATTCCTCAGTTCTTCTGTCAAGACAAGCAGTTTTGGTAAGTATGAAAATGAAAATGTTATTTGAAGAGTGTAAAATATTTAACCCGTGTCTGTCTACAGTCATATCAGAACAAGATCTGTGATTTATTAGCTATATGACAGAGCCAATGATTGAACATATCCAGAATTTGATAACTTTCTTTGTAATGTTGGGTCTAGTATCTACTTTGCAAGCTTTTTGAGAAGAAATATGAATCTGCCTATTTAAGTGCCTAGAAAACACATGATATCTGCCTGATACAACTTGAATTTGCTTGGATTATAGATCATAGATTCCAAAGGTTTGTTGGGCTCAATCCAAACATTCTTACAACTATAGAGTAAGTATATTACACAGATTATAATGTGATATTTAATGTATTAAAATGCTCCATATTTGGGATGTCATAATGACTAAAACATATGCCAAGACAATTCACTACAATGGTGGGTGCCTGTAGCCCCTGTTACTCGGGTGGTGGAGGCAGGAAGATTGCCGGAGCCCAGGAGCACCAGTACAGCCTGGGCAATGTAGTGAGACTCTATCTCTAAAAGAACTACTTTAAAAAAATCTTCAAAGAAGAAAATAAAGTTGGGCCTCACTTAAAAACAGTCTTCACACCTTTGAATTACCATTATATTCAATATTGAGGAATTAATTGCATGTTACAACTTACATAATGTAGCTTATGTTTCTCAATGACTATAATCCCTTGCCACCAGGATTGATGACTGATTCTCTTTTATGTAACTTATAAACCTAGCATATAGCCTTTCACACAGTTAATGAATAAATAAATGAATTTATTAGAAGAAGATGAATCACAGCAACATTATATACATTAAAGGAATGCAATGTCTTATTCTGGAAAATGAAATCCTTCTCTCAGTTTTTTTTAAATTTTTCTAGGGAGAAATCTATCTTAGGAAATGAACCATCAACTATCAGATCATTGAGTAGATTTAAAACAGAACTCATAAACATTTTCTTGGAAATCCTGGCATACTGAATAATTATTAAAAATTGTTATTGCAGAGCATATTTTAACATGAAGATAGAAAAATAGAATACATTGTATAAATACCAATGCTAGAATGATGGAGCAACTCAAATTTGTCCTGTAAGAAAATATTTAAATGTTTCATTTGTAAAAAAGACAACTTTTGGAAGAAAATGAAATGTGAAAAGCTGCTGCATAAAGAGAACCAGCCTTTTGGGTGGCCCTAAGAGGCAGGCCCATTCCCTGCAGTTTAGGATTTATAGGGATACATATGTAGAAACACTTTGACAGAATCTAATTACCTTCTCACAGACAAAGCTGCACAGTGAAGAAATGTGCTGTTTCTGGGACTTCTGGCATTAAATGCAGAGGAGACATGGTGATCATAAACAGTGATAGAAATCCATGATTTCCATGAGTAGTTTAAACATTTTTCCAACACAGTAATCTGTGCATCCAAGTTTCAGTTGAATTCCGTTTCATTAAAGTAAGAGGTTACTTTAATGCACTGGGCTGTAGTATGACATGAGATTAAGTATTAACGAACTGCATTAATGAGATGAAGAGTGAGTACAGAGAGGAGGCTAGAGGACCTGTAAGTGCAGTTGAATTCTCTAATTTTCTTCAGTGTTCTACTAATCAGAGACTGATAGAAGCTTCTCGTGTGTGTGTGTGTGTGCGTGTGTGTGTGTGTGTATGTGTGTGTGTGTGTGTGTTTGATGTTTTCTTTTTGCTTTGCTTTTGGAGGGAGGGGTATTGTGGAAAAGCTTTCTTGTATTTTTTGTATGTCGTTAAAAAATGCAACTCTGACCTTCACTTGATTGACAAAAGAACTGAGAAAGTTAGGTATCTTCACGATTCTACCTGGTGGCTTTAATGCTCCATATTTTAGAAGTAGTGATCTCCCAGCAATGGTATTCCTCAAAGGAAGTAGTGCCACCTACTGTGCCGCCAGCAATCATTCTTGTTCAATTTCTTTAGAGTCATCTAATCTAAGTATTGACCAATGCCTTGTTTCACTGATGAGATTTGACAAGAGCTAAGCCCGGAGTGTCCTGGCATCCTACAGAGTAGCAAGAACTCTGATCTAATTAATCTTGACTGGCTCAGCTCTGGAAGTGATACATATCATAAGACTCTCTATTCCAGTTGTGCATCTCAAACAGATATTGTGTTACAAAGCTATCTGAGATGAGAGTCGATATTTAGGATGGATTTTTAAATTGTTATAGGGTTGCTAGTGACTCAAATAAATAAAACAAATAAAACCGTAAGAAAAGTTCAGTTCAGAAATATTCTGTGGACAGAAAGCAAAGTCAATATACTGTACTTCTTCTATGTAGGTAGTATAGTTGCTCATTTACTATTTAATAAGAAGTAAGTGCCAATCCAATTTCTCTCTAATAAGATAGCCCATAAAATATCCATTAGAATATTTCAATATTTGAATCAATTGAACATATAATAGTTATAAGGGTAACACTTGAGAATGGTAATATTTTTTGCATTTAACATAAATCATTTGATACAAATCATTTTGGTGTTAAAAAGTTGTTTAAAAACTTCTGTCCTAAGACCAGGTGTGGTGGCTCACGCCTTTAATCTCAGCACTTTGGGAAACCAAAGTGGGCAGATCACTTGAGGTCAGGAGTTTGAGACCAGCCTGGTCAACATAGTGAAACCCAGTCTCTTCTAAAAATACAAAAGTTAGCTGGGCATGGTGGCAGGCACTTGTAATCCCAGCAACTTGGGAGGCTGAGACAGGAGAATTAGTTGAACTCTGGAGGGACAGTTTTCAGTGAGCTGAGTTCATACCACTGTACTCCAGCCTGAGCAACTGAGTAAGACTCTGTCTCAAAAAGAAAAAAAAAGAACTCTGAATGACAAAATCAGGCATATTTCCTCATGCTATAACAAGTGTTGATATTAATTCCTTCCACATTTGATACTGGATTTTAGTTTCTAGTTTTATATATTATACCTTGGAAAGATAATTTGAAAAAAAATTGGACACTAGAAAAGAGTTAACAAATTCTGTGACAAGATTGCAGAACAAACAGAAATAAAGAAGGTGGCTTGGAGTATGTGATAAGTGTTAATGCTATCAAGAGAGAAAAGCTCTTTTGGTGACATTCCACACTTTCATCTTTCCATTAACCAGGATAAGGTCAAGGGAAGCATTTAAAAACACGTCTTATTTATAAAGTATTGAACCTAGAAAATAAAATATCTAGAATATGATGCATTTATAATTATCCCCCAGGAAGAAAATACCTTCCTAATATTATACAAACACTTTGACTGTATCATTATCAGTTAATAAATTAGATAAAATTAGCATTATGACATAAATCATGCCAAGTCATTTATATTCTGGTGTCTACTATGTAAATTAGCTAAAGTCTCATTTTGCAACCAATTACATGAAGGAAAATAAGAAATAGAATATGACTTGACACTGTGAAAGTTTTCCACCGTAGTTGATAATATGAAACATCTTCTTTACTTACTTAGAAGGAAGCACTGATATGAAAACTTTCCTTAGGGTACTAATATAAAGCAAAAGCTGAACAACAATCACTGACCTTCTCAGAAACGTGCTATGCCAATTCCAAATACAATTCTACTAAAAATATCACATTGCCTCCAAAAGTTCAAGTATAAAAAAGTAAATGTTGCCCATTGTATCTTGTAATGAGAGTGGACTTGGGCACAAAATTTCACAAGAATTTTATGAATGAAATCTTGGAAATTCAGATCCTGTTGATCATCAAAAGGGATTATGTCAATCAAAATCAACTGACGAATGCCATCAGCTTGTAACTGGCTAAAATCAAGACTTCCTTCCTCACAGACTCTTTTGTTAAAAACTTTGAGCTACATGGGCCCCTCCAACTCTCCAACTTCTCAATATCTGTTCCAAATTATAGGCTACAATTTATTCCAATTATTTTTAATGTTTTAACTCCATGAATATGGTCCTATTTGATTTATACCAGTCTAATCCCTTGCTACAGGAAGAGTGACCCATAAGTGAGCATTATGGGCATTTCATGGAAAGTACTAGAAATGTCAAATCCCAGGACATACCACAGATCTACCGTTTCACAATTTGCATTTTAAATAAAATCCCCCAGTGATGTCCATGCACATTTGGGAAACACTGATCTAATCTTTATATATTTAAATTATACACACGCACACACACACACACACACACACACACAATACATAGCTTACATTGGGTTTATTGAGGTACATTTCACATAAAATAAATTAACCTTTTTAAGGTTTACAGTTCTATGAGACTTGACAAACAAATCAAGAAACCAGCAATATGTTAAAGCAATTGAATATTTTTCTTCACTCTATCTTTCATGCTTATTTGCAGTTAATCACCTACTCCCATCCCCATTCCTTGACAACCACTAACCTATTTTTTATTTCTATAATTTTGCCTTTCCAAATGTTGTACACAAATGAAATCATAGAATATATAGCCCTTTTTTGTGCAGGATTTTTTAATTTAGCAATTGTTTATCAAGTTGTATATATCAATGATTCTTCTAGTTTATTCACTGAGTGGTGTTCCAGTGAATAAGTGTAGTGCAACTCATTTAATCATTTACCCATTCACAATGAAAATTTCAGTTGTTTACACTTGCTGATTCTGAATAAAGATTTTATTAAAATATGTATACAGGTCTTTGTGTGGATATATGCTTATGTTTGTCTTGGGTAATTACCTAGGGATGAGTCATTGGTTAAGTTCATGTTTAACTTTATAAGATATGGCCAAGTCAAACTGTTTTCCAGTGGTCTGAATGCATATATTTCTGTGTATGTTGCTATGTATTCAACGTTTTTGTCCCCTCTGAAATTCATGTTAAAACTTGAATCCTCAATGCAACAGTATTAAAAGGTGTGGCCTTTAGGAGGTAATTGGGAGGTGATTGAACTTGGTGTAGTTCAAGTTCAAAGGACTTCAGAATGGTAGAATTCCCTTGTTTTTTTCAGAGCAAGTTAGGCTTTTTGTTTGTTTTATTCAAGACTTCATTTGAGCATCTTTATAGAAGGGTTTGACAGGAAGAATTCAACTCTGCCTCTGTTTTAACCACTTCTATCCATTCTACTATATGAGAACACACTTCCTCCCTCCAGAGAATGCACAACAGGGCGCCATCTTGGAAGCAGAGACCAACTCTCACCAAGATACTGAACCTACGGTGCCTTCATCATGGATGTCCAGTCTCCATAACGATGAGAAATAAATTTCTATTCTTTATAAATTACCCTAGATATTTTGCTTTGACAGCACAAATTGACCAATACAAATGTCATCTGACATTTTCTACATTATACATTTTTATAATCTAAGAACCTTCCATAACAACTGTATACAGATGTGGTTAAGATTTTGGTTATATGATTACAGTTTCTTGGCTTGGAGCATGGTTTCTATCCTTATAGTAAGGTATGATTTATTCAACAGGTTTTCTTGAAGGTAAAAAAAATTTAAAGTGTTTCCCGATTTTATAACAGTTTCCTTAGTGCTTCTTTCCAGGCTTTCTTCTTTCCCTGAGTGATGTATTCCCAAGATTACTGCCTTAGATTCCACAGATTTTTCAGTTTCTTCCTTTGGATTTTCCAGTGGCAAGTGTTTTTATCTATTTGATTTTATATTATTCGTTAATACTTTATATTTTAGGATAGGCCTTTCTTCTGTATTTTTTTCCCCATTTTCTTCCTTAAAGGTGTTTTGTAACATTTTAAATACATATTATTATTTCTCTTTCTATTAGATTAAACCTACTTTCTTATTATGAATTTTTAACACAATCTCCCTTCAACTCATGTAACTCCCTCAAGTTAGAATCGAATATTTCTGCTCCCTTTTGCAGTAAATCCTACCTATATTGACTGTCTCTATTTCTCTTATACCTGTGCCCTTAAGACATTGCTTCTGTGACTTCATTGAATTTGCTTTTCTTCGTGTGTGTGTATTGACTTTCTCATTGCTAAATTCAATCCTCAGTTCTCACCTAACTACCCAAAAGCAGCATTTCAGATCACTGTGTTTCTTAAGAGAGTTTCTTCCTTTGGACTCTGGAGACCCACTTGCACATAATTAGATATTTTACCACAGTTTGCATTGCAGGATTATCCTCTTTTGTTCAGCTTCTATACATGAAATTCACCAGATCTTGGCTCTAAAACTGTTTTTTCTGTCTATAGCCCTATCATCTAATCCTATAGCTTAGATGCCACCAATACCTTGACAAATGCTAAACATGAATCTGAGACCTTTTCATGTCCTGCAGGAATATCCCTGGATGTTCCTTCATTCAGGTTACCTCTATCTAAAAAAAATAGCATCTGCAACTCTCTTTGACTTTTTTTTCTCGGAGAATTACAATGTCACCCTTTTATTTGCTCAGTAAAAATCTGAATTCATAGATTACATGTTTCTAAAACTAAAAACTTTGAATTCTGTTAAGACAATTGATTTAATAATTCCTTTTATATTTCCAAATAATGTTTTCTTTAAATAACCTGAAATTACAGTTACATTATTCAATATATAATTATTTTACAAATATGCTTTTCCTTGCACAGATTTACATAAATAATGTGATGTCTGCATCTTGATGTTCCATGTTTGGAATATAAAGCTTGATTTTGTCATGTTGTTCCTTTGAAATAAGCTCAGTGAACATTTCCACACTGTGCAGACCTGCACACTTGCTAACACCTACCCACAGTATTAATCTTTCTTTCTGATTGACTTGTGTTTTAAATTCAATCAATGGACAGAAACAAACTTTCCTAGACATCACAGAATGTATTTCTTCCCTTCGAATTCACTTTATGTTAACTTGGTGAGATATGCTGACTTTGTGGAATCACTGCAGCAACTTGTAAATGATGCATGAAAATAAAATGAAAGACCCCTGCTTGGGAGTGAAGCAATCAAAACTGTGCTTTTCTGTACTATTTGTGTGTAGTCACCATACTGAGTGCAGAAATGGCCTCCAAACTTTTCTCATTCAGTGAAGAACATCCCAAGCTACAAATTAAAAAATGTTCCTCAGACTTTCATTTTTTAACTAGCAGTATTTTAAAAGCCAGTGGAATCCTAAAACAACAGTAACAATAGTAGCAACAAACCTGAAATGAGTTGTTCAATGCATTTATTGTATCTCCACACTTTAAATGGCATTTTCTGATCTGGAAGAAAGGTTGGGTTAAAATGTCATGATCATCAGACTTCTAAAGATTTTTATTCAACAAAAGTCCTGAATAAAGTTTAAGGATAAGGTAGTCATTCATAACCTTCTTCCCCAAGGATGTTGGATATATGCTCCCATTTATAACAAAGAGTTCAAACTCAAGTTTCAATAAGGAGAGAAATTGTAGTGTTTATTAAAAATATAAAAACAAAAAGTATACTTTAAATAGGAAAAGACTCTCAAGATAAATTTATGATTTTAAATGCTAAAAATTATTTTTACAATGTATTAATACATATAATTTATAACTAAAATTATCAAAATTATTGAACAGATTACAAGCCTTTAAATAATATTTATGTTTTACTTTTTTCATGGTCCATAGTGAAATTGAAAAACAGTGTTTTTTTTAACAGATGCAAGTAATCTGTTTTTAATCTCCTGTTCAATTGTTGTCAATCTTTGTCCTTTAGAAGAAATCATTATTTCTTTCTACTGAAAAATTGAACAAACCTCCAGTTGGACAGAGATGAATTGTTTCCTTGGACAATGTCTTTTTTCTTGGAATATATGTATCTTTGGGTGAAACACATTTTCCTTCTTCACTAAGCTGCCAGGGGGTTTAATTGAATACAAGAAAAGAATGAGAATGTCATAGGTTCCACTCCGTACACCAAGCCCAATGTGCATTCTGTCTTGCTGCTTTTCAATTTGTTATTTCTGTATCCACACTATCAGTCACAAAGCAAGAGACATTTGGGTTTTTTAATGTCTGTGACAGTGACATTGTGTCATATACCACTGAGAATGTGACTAAATCAAGACTAATCCAGAAATTAGTTTTCTCTTTTATATTAAATATGCTGAGGGAATGAAAAAAAGTAATCACAACTTCTTTACCATTGTGGAGAAAAGAAAATAAACTATTAACCTTTCGCAAAAGACTCAAGGCATGAGACAGAGGAAACATTTTAACCTATTGAGGGTCTGCTCTGTCACTGTGGGATTTTTATAGCCTTTTACCAGCAGAGAATATTATAAACCCTGGAATTAGAAAAGCGTGATGTGGGAGAATCGGATGAGGATGGAATTAAAAAGTCACGGAAAATTCAGCCATACTCTACATTACCCTTCAGAAATGCTGCAGAAATGTTGTGGATGCTCATGATTATGTAGTAATTCTTGTTTATTATGAAAAATCTTTTATAGCTTCAAGAAGCTTTAATAAATTTTTTTAAAGCTTGGAATTATCTGTATCTTTTAAAAATTATTTTGTAGTTTTCTAAATTATCCGC
The DNA here is from genome assembly GCA_028533165.1 of Leontopithecus rosalia. NCBI lineage: Eukaryota > Metazoa > Chordata > Mammalia > Primates > Cebidae > Leontopithecus > Leontopithecus rosalia. The sequence continues at coordinate 150,525,899 of CM052651.1, forward strand.
TTCAACTCATCATACATCTTGATTATTATAATAGGAAGCTCTCCTAAGCATTTAGTTTTCTTCTTAATATATCTGCTTTTAAAACACATTCAGCTTCTGGCGACCTTATCTATTTTCATTACATTATTAGTAATATATTCAGATCCTGAAAATGGATTGGTTCAGAATTACAAGAGAAAGAGAAGCCAGTTTCTTCTCAAGTCTTTTGTCCTTGTGGAAAATATATTTTGCACCAGAAATTTTGTAATTTCTGCCTGATAACCTGAGTTTTAGAAAAACACTTAAATATAAATACAGAGGTATAGATTAACAGTTTGGTATATAGTTTCTTAGGATCTATGTTCTCTTTCAGTTACAGAAATTTTGATAAAAACTTATTTGGCTGTGTCAGGAATTCAATTTCAGAACCTAATGGTACTTCCTGAAGGAATAAGTTTTCCACCGAAACATTTTGCATAATTGGAAAACTTCTCTCAAGTGAGGTATTATGTCTTTCTCTCTTGTTTCCATCTCTACCTCCTGGATGTAATGCATTTCCAGGTCAATTCCCACATGGTTCTGATTCTTTCTACTCCACTTGCTTAGGAAATTTAGCAAACACAGTTCTTGCAGATAATACTCTCTGGACTATAGCTCAGCATTTCATCTTTACCTGAATGGTATATTTCAAGATTAATATAGGAGACATGACTTAATATGCTAAAAATACCCTGAACACTCTCTGATACTATTTTTTTCAGATACCTCCAGAAAGTCAAACTAGAGTTGGTTGTACATTTCAGTGCCTCTTCCAGATTCTCTTAAAAATCTACTCCATTCCTATTTTCTAAATAAAATAAAATGTTGCTATCTTTAATGGCACTTTAAAAACAATGGCTTAAGGAAATTATAAAGGAAAACACAAAAGCAAAATACAAAATAGGAAGAAATAAGTTAAAACAGCTGAGGAGAAACATTTTTATCTCTTTAGAAATGTGGGCTTGTGGTTCTGAGAGGATTTATGACATTTTATTAAATTCTCAGTTAACTAGCCCGCTTCTTACCTTGCATGGTATGTTATTGCAGTATCTAATTAATAACGGTACTTCAATATGTTTGCTTAGTAACTGAATGAGAGATGAATGATGATTAGAGCAAGAGGGATGGGTTGGGGTGAATGATCACATCTTAGTAGAGTAAATGCCTTTCTATTCAATTGGGCCATGGGTCACACAACGTATTCATTATTTTTTCTGTTTTAAATGAATAAATTGCTCATCTTTGCCAAATGTAGTAAAACCAGTTGTCAGTTGAAACATAAATTTGGGAGAAGAATAAATATCACTATCATTCTTCCAAATGGACTTTTAAAAAATTGTGTGCAATCGTGCTTCTGAATACAATTGAAAAAACCGTCTAGAATCCTGAAATCAGTTTTAGTATATATTTTATAGTAATAAAATGTTTTTAGAATTTTCAGTGCATTGTGAAATTATTTATTTTAGTACATATTTATATTATAATATGAAATATGGGGGAATCTGAAGACAGCTCTGAAATGAGAAGTGTTTTGTCCAGTTCAGTAGAAGGTCAATTCTAGGAGCCCCGCACTGAAGATTAAGGCGAACAGGGGGATCTAGCTGCCATGAACTGAAAACACCATCTGGCAAGAGCCCCCTTTCCACACAGGACTTCACACTGAGAATTACTGAGAGTGAACTTAAAATTGGTTGGAATCAAGGTAAGAGAAATAAATAATATATACAGATCAAAGTTAGAAAAATAAAGAAGGAGAAAACATGAGACACACAGCAATGATTTTAAAACTCCACAAAAATGACAGAGGAAGAGTTAGTTGAAGTTAGAAAAGCCATCTAAACAGCCTATTTCTACAGGTTAAGTGAAGCAAAATTTCATTAAAATGAGCAATAAACTATCTAAAGGTAAGATTTCACAAGGAGTAATTATAAGAAAAAATTATTTAGGAGACAAAAGATTCCCCCTAAAGAATAAAAGAAATAAATGCATAATAACTCTAATATGCGATTTCAGAATAATCCAAAAGACATAAATGTGTGACATGAAATAAGATTATAATTTAGAATAATGAATTATATGTGAGAACTCAAGAAAGGTAGGCACATAAGGCAAATATAATCTTAATAGTGAAGAAAAAAATTCTAAGGAACACAAGAGCAAACATACAAAAATTACTAATACTAATGGAAGGTAAAAAGAAAAATATTCAAGATGAAAATGCAATCAAAAGATTCAAATAACATTCGAGGGAAAGGGACACATATGAAAGACAGGCTAAGATGATTCAACATGCGGAGAATAAGGAGCCCTGAAGATGAAAACTAAGCAAAGGGGGAAAAAAGTTCTAAAATTATAATTTAAGTAAATTTTTAGATACATATTTTAAATAACTGAAACAAAAGTTGAAAAAAAGAATATTGGTGGCCCGGCATGGTGGCTCATGCCTATAATCCAAGCACTTTCAAGGCCAAGGTAGGCGGATCACCTGAGGTCAGGAGTTCAAGACCAGCCTGGCCAACATGGTGAAACCCCGTATTTAAAAAAAAAAGAATATAGTACATGATAATTCTGCTCCAGTATAACCAACAATAAGGTATATTCTGAAAAAATTGCTACATTAAAAAAATTAAGATCTTTCTTTTTTTTAAATTTTTTTTTATTGCATTTTAGGTTTGGGGGTACATGTGCAGAACATGCAAGATAGTTGCATAGGTATACACGTGGCAGTGTGTTTTGCTGCCTTCTTCCCCTTCACCCATATTTGGCATTTCTCCCCATGCCATCCC
>CM052651.1:150529202-150578688 GCA_028533165.1 Leontopithecus rosalia
GCTCTTTTTTCTCTAATCTTGGCTTCTTGTTTTATTTCATTGAGTTGATCTTCGACTTCTGATATCCTTTCTTCTGCTTGGTTAATTCTGCTGTTGAAACTTGTGCATGCTTCACGAAGTTCTTGTGTTGTGTTTTTCAGTTCCTTCAATTCATTCATATTCCTCTCTAAGTTGTCCATTCTTGTTATCATTTCTTCAAATCTTTTTTCAAATCTTTTTTCAAGGTTCTTAGTTTCTTTGCACTGATTTAGAACATGTTCTTTTAGCTCACAGAAGTTTCTTATTACCCACCTTCTGAAGTCTGATTCTGTCATTTCATCACTCTCATTCTCCCTCCAGCTTTGTTCTTTTGCTGGTGAGGCATTTTGGTCTTTTGTAGGCCAAAAGGTGTTTGAGGTGTTCTGGTTTCAGGTGTTTTTCTCCTTTTCGCGCTGGTTTCTTCCCATCTTTGTGGATTTATCCACCTGTCATCTGAGTGGTTGCTGATTTTTCAATTGGGTCTCTGAGTAGAGGCCCAGATTGTTAATGATGGAGTATTTCTGTTTCTTAGTTTTCCTTCTAACAGTCTAGACCCTCTGCTGTCAGACTGCTGAGGTGTGCTCCGGGCCCTGCTTGCCTGGGGTACACCTGTAGCAGCTGTGGAACAGTGAGGGATGCTACCAGTTTCTTCTTCTATCTTTGTCCCAGAATGATGGCCACAAAATGTCAGTCTGATCAGTCCTTTTTGAGGTGATTCTTTGGGTATACAGGTGTCAGGGAGCTGCTTGAGGAGACGGTCTGTACTTTATAGGAGCTCAAGTGCTGAGCTGTGAGCTCCGTTGTTCATTCAGTGTTGCTAGGCAAGTATGTTTAAGTCTGTTGCGGCAGAACTCATGAAACCGCTTTTTTTCCTCAGATGCTCTGTCTCGGGGAGTTAGGGCTTTATTTGTGAGTATCCTTTGTGCTGTCCTGCCCAGCTACGAGGCAGTCTAGTCACTATTTGGCTGCCGAGGCTCCGCCTTGCTGGCTTGAGGTCCGCCCTTTTGCTGTGGGCTCCATTCTGCTGTTTTGGGCTCTGCCCTGCTGACGTAGGCTCCGCCCTGCTGATGTGGGCTTTGCCCTGTTGGCGGAGTTCTCTCTGTTATTGCAGGTTGCGTCAGCAATGGGCGGGTACCTCAGTAGGGGCAGAAACTCTCGGCAATGGTGGACGCCCCTCCCCCACCAAGCTGCACAGCCGTGGGTTCAGCTGTTCCCGCAGTGGAGCTCTCAAGCCCGAGCACTCCGAATCGCTGTATTGCTTGTCCCTGTGGGAGTGGGACCCATTGAGCCTGATCACTTGGCTCCCTGCCTCCGAGCCTTATTGCTTTTTTTTTTTTAAGTTGTAGGGTTGACTCTCTCCTGGGTGCCTCAGCCACTGGCTGAAAGGGCCCCAGGATCCTTGTGATTTCCCGTGCAGCCACCCGCTGCACTGGTTCACAATTCACCTCCCAGAAATCTCCTGGTCTGGTTCACCATCCAAAACCCGTTCAATCAGATGAACATGGCAATCTGCCCTCCCAAGTCTCAAATTGCCAGTTTAACAGGGCACCCAGACCTGTGTGTTTTGTGCGCTGTGCCACTGCACTGTGGTGCCGGCTGCCTGGCTGCACCAGTGGATACCGCTGTGCTTGCGTCCTGCGTCCCTCTTACACCTGGGCTTTTCCCCGCTCTGTGGGCTATAAAGATCCGTCTGGAAATGCGGTGTGAACTCACCCTCTGTGTCTTGACTGAGAGCTGCAATCGTGGGTTGCTTCTAGAGCACCATCTTCCTCCCTCCCAAGATCTTTCATGTTTCTAGGCAAAAAAGACTATGCGAATGAAGAGAAATAAAATTAGAATATCATCCAAATTCAACAGCAATACTTTATCCAAAATAGAATGGAGCATCATATTTAAGACTCCCAAAGAGCAACGTAAACCATGAAAGTGGACCTTGAATATAAAGGGCAAGGACAAGATGTCACATCCAATAACTCTCAAGGGAATATTACTCCCATAAATGCTTTGTAAGGAATCTACTGAAGATTTCACATCAGAAATCCAAAATAGCTAGAGTTGTCTGCATGAGGACTAGTAGTTAACATTAAATATACTGCATAATTATTAGTAGAACTAAGATTAAATGGAGGCAAACAAATGGGAGATAAGAGTGTTTAGTAGCTATACAATCTGAAAATGTGGATAGAGCACAAATAAAAAAATGGAGAGATAATGCAGATAGAATATAAAATGTTAACTGTTTCAGTAATCATAATTAGTGATGTAGTATTGGTATTGTTATTCTGAAACACATGAATGGGAAATTATCTAGTACTATCATTTCCTATGACCTGGACAACTAGAATTCTTAGTATGAAAAAAGGAAAAACACATACAATATAGAAGATAAGAGGCTTGCTGCTGTAGTTTATGTATGTAATCCCAGTATTTTGGGAGGCAGAGATGGACAGATCACTTGAGGCCAGGAGTTCGAGATCAGCCTGGCCAACATAGCGAAAACCCATCTCTACTAAAAATACAGAAATTAGTAGGATATGGTGTTGCATGTCTGTAATCCCAACTACTCAGGAGGCTGAGGCACAGGAAACCCTTGAGCCCAGCAGGCAGAGATGGGCCACTGCACTCCAGCCTGAGTGATAGAGCAAGACTGTCTCAAAAAAAAAAAAGAAGATATGAAATATGTAAGTGTGTGAATATATTTGTGTGTGTGTGTGTGTGTGTGTGTGTATACATATAGATGCATATATATATGGTGGACAGATCCTGGAATGCTCCCGATGATCCTCACCTTGTAAGGTTCATATTCTTTTTTTTAAATATATATTTTATTGTGTTTTAGGTTTTGAGAGTGAGGTTCATATTTTTATGCAATCTTTATTCCTTGACTGTGGGTTATGCTTTTAATCAATAGACTATAGCAGAGATTGGATGTCACATATGGGATTAAAATAATATTATATAAGATTTGAACTTGCTAGTGGATTAACTATCAGAACTCTCCTTTCATTCTTGATATAAGCAATCAAATTAGGGACACTCACATGGCAAAGGAGTTTTACATACTAGCAGCTGAAAACAGCCTTCTGCCAACAGCCAGCAAGAAATCAGGGCTCTTGGTCCTACAATTGCAAGTATCCGAATTCTGCCAACAACCTGAGTGATTTGGGAAGTGGGAGCTTCTCTTACCGAGTTTCCACATGAGAATGCAGCCCAGTGGACAAGTCAGTTTCAGCCTTGTAGTACCCTAAATGGAAGACCCAGCTAAGCTTTGCTCTGACATATGTGTATGCTGTTTTAATTTTGTAGTTTATTTGCTGTACAACAATAGAATATATGTGGGTGTGAGTATTTATATTTACAGTAAAATTCCAGGTGTACACCAGTAAAAAGACCTAGAATTAAAAGCCAAGAAGCAATGGTCAACATTTATTCCCATAGAGTTTAGATTTTGGTCTTCAAATACCATTTTTTAAATCTAAAGCAATCAGAGCTTCTTGATGAAACAGATTAATCTAGATTTTGAGAAAAAATGTGCAAAGAGAACATGTAAATAAAAATATTATTAGGTTCATATTGATGTCAGGTTCATATCCAAAGAACGAAGGACTAATTTGGAAATGAACTCACTACCCAAAATGGGGCAATTAGAAATATGATAACAATAATATATGCAGTGGATTGTGGCCCACCAAATACATTCAAATGACAAATGGTATTAAAAAAATGATTTAGTCACCTTCTGAAAATGTTAGGAAAGCATTCAAAATTGGGCATTTATCCTGCTTTCTCTTTATGAATTTACCAATGATCAACTAAATAGATTAAAAAAGAATCCCATTAGAAAATTATTTTACAAAAAAAAGAAAAGACAGTAATAAATTTATAAAAATCCTATGTTTACAAGTATTTGCAGTACTTAATATATTGAGACATAGAAATTAAGCTGCAACAATTAATATCAGCAAAGCATGAAAACCATTCTGAGTCTATAAAACAGAAATCATAATAATATTCACTCTGTAAGCCCAGGGCAAGTTGTATTTAGTGTGTAAGAGTTTCTCACACAAAGCACCATGTTAAATTTAATTATTATTATTAGATGGACACAGACATGAACAGAGATACAATTGCCTCTTTATCAATGTAAAAATGACTATTAAAATACACACATAGAATCGCCTTAATTTTTTTACCACACCCTCTGTTCTCCAAAAAAGTGGAAATCCATATTTCATTAGAATTACTTCAATGTCTACCAAAAATTCAGTATGCTATGCAAGTTTAAATGTGCTTGTCCATTCGCTGTGTGTATTCACACACACTCTTTTGGAAAAGGACACTCTTCGTTTTACCTTCAGAAAACGCTGCTAAAATCAAACTTCTCTATACCATACGAAATCCCTTGAATAATTTCCCCCTAATTTGGCACAGTGTTTTGAAGACAAGCTAATGCAGTGTCAACATTGGCTTATTCCCAAAAGTCTCAGAAGCAAGTCTTCACTTTCAATAGTTCTCTTTCCAACTGTGTCAGAATGGTAATTATAATTTGCAAGATAATGCAGGCAGGCAGACTCTTGTTTAAGGTTAAGATATAAGAAAGAATTACAAATATGATCAGGACATTTTTGTGCTGCTAAACCCGCAAGCCCCTGCAAGTCCGGCTCTGGCTGACCTTGCCTCCTCTGAGCCCCCTCCTTTCTTCACTCCTGTGATCTACTCCTTAGGGCCTCCTCTGCTGCTTTGAATATAACCTTATAACCCTTCACTGCCTCTTCACTTTTATACTTGCTGTTTCTGATCCCTGCAATGCTCTTGCCTCAGCATTTATTTTTTATCACTGGAGTGCAAAAGTTCAGAAAATGAGAACATGTTGGGTCTATTCAGTTCATTGAAAATAACATGTCAATTAATTCAAACTATCATTGCATTAAAATACATTCTATATTTCTGGGAAATTTTATCTTAAATGAAAGATTCCCCAAATTTTAATTTACCTGTTTAGTGTATGATTCCAAACGGTATTTTAAAGCTTATTACTTAGTTTAGTAAAGTTAAAAGTAAGAATGGTGAATTATTACTCAAAGTGGTGCAATACTTGCCACTTACATTATTTTTACTATGTCTTTAAATAACTGGAGCAATATTTCTCAATATTGCATGCATGTAAAATTGGGAGTGAGTTGTTTTGCCAAACTATAAATACTTCTTCTCATCATGTTAGTAACTCTAGACATTTGCTATATTTTTAAGATCCTCAAATAATCAACTTAAGCATTTTCTAGTCTACTGAATATTGTATAATATTTATATGAGAGAAAATTTCTATTTATTATAATATGGTTTAAAATAGCCATATACATTTTACTCTGAAAAATCGAATCAGTTATTATTTTAGTTTTAGTTATTAACTAACATATTATCATGTTAATTAAGTCAATAATTGCACATGATACATTAATGTAATCAATGAATGTTTTTAATAATCAATTACTTGATTTTTATACCAGTAGCCCTAGAATGAAGTTCTCAGTGTTTTTGTGAAATCTACTTTCTGGGGAAACGAGCTATTCCTGGCCCAGCATAGTTCATTTTGACAGGTTAAAATAATCACTAATCATTTTACTTGTAAGTAAAAGTTTTAACTTTACTTGTAAGGAAAAAGTAAAACATTTTACTTACTGTTTCAAATATATATTGGTAGTAGATTTTATTATTAATCACCAATATTTTCTGTTCAACTCTTTCCACCCATAAGGTTGTTGCAGTTCTCCACCATCCCAGGATAAAGCACATCCCAGTGACTTGCGCTGACCTAGGAAAAGTGGGCATCATTGGTGAGTGCCCCTGAGCTCCAGGTCTGGACTCCCCAGCGTGCTCTTACTTGTGCTGTGTGGAGCAGGGTTGGGGGTGAAGTACCGTAAGATCAATCAACACAATCTATAATTCTGAGACAACAGGAACTGAGAACCCAATCTACACACATTCTTATGACTAAGAAGTAAATTTGACATTAAGTCACTGAGATTTTGTGGACTTGGTTACTGCCACTTCACCCAGTCTGTCATGACAGATTCTGTAAAACAAAATTAAAAGTCTCATTAATTTTATTTATAAACTGTAATGATCAATAATGATTGAGTTATTGAAAAGTCATACCATAATTATCTGGACAAAATATCTGTTTCAAAAAGCACAAGGGTCTTACCAGTAGATTTCAAATGATAAACTCAGATATTTATAAATGCCTTTTACTTTTACTAACTGAAAGAAAATTTATTTTTCTTGATTTCCTTCTAATTTTCAAATAGAAAGTTCACAGAAAATACACAAAAAGTAATACTGGTCTTATTAATGTCTGCAAAGTTGGATATATTTTCATGTTGACTTTGCTTTTACTTTATATTTTTATTTTTCACATGTGAGATTGATTTTTAAAATTAACTGCTACATAATACAAGCAAAGTACTCTGGAAATAACTACATATTTACAAAATGCATTTCATAGTTTTTTGACTTCTTAGATATAATTTTACCTTTTAATTTATTATTTTAAGGCACATCAGTATGAACAAAAATTATTGAACTGAGGCATCTAGGAGTTCAACAGAAAAGCAGGGAGCTGCTGCCCCACAGCAGATGACCCTAGATTCCTGCACCACAAGAATCGAGGCAGTGTGCTTTGTGTTCAGGATTAAAACTCTCCTTTATTGTCAGGCTCGTATGCCTATTATTTTGTGTTCTTGGTTATTTCTTATCTATAAGCCTCAGTTTTTGCATTTTCAAGAACTCCTACTTCACAGTCCTCAGGGGAGAATTAAATGAGAATAATATAAGGAATGAGCCTAGTGTGCAGTAGATGTACAATAAATAAAAGCTCTTAATTATTATGATTATTAACATTATTTTTGAGATGGAGTCTTGCTCTCCCAGACTGGAGTGCAGTGGCATGATCTTGGCTCACTACAACCTCCATCACCTGGGTTCAAGCAATTCTCCTGCCTCAGTCTCCTGAGTAGCTGGGATTATAGGCAGGTGCCATCACACCCAACTAATTTTTAAAATTTTTAGTAGAGACAAGATTTCTCCATGTTAGGTAGGCTGGTCTTGAACTCCCAGCCTCAAGTGATATACCTGCCTTGGCCTCCAAAGTGCTAGGATTACAGGCACGGTCCACTGTGCCCAGCCAGCTTTTATTTTTTTCCAGTAGTATTGAGGTATGTTTAACCAATAAAAGGTGTCAAACTTAATATTTTTAAATACATATACATTGTGAAATATTCACCACTCTATACTTTGATGTATCCATCAGCTCACAATTATCATTTTATTTCATTTGTTTTTAAATTATTATTACACTTAAGTTCTGGGGTACATGTCCAGATCATGCAGGATTGTTACATAGGTATACATATGCATGGTCGTCTGCTGCATCCATCCCCTGTCACCTACATTAGATATTTATCTTAAGATTATCCCTCCCTAATTCCCCCACCCCGTGCTATCCCTCCCTAGCATCCCCTACCCCCAACAGGCCCCTGTGTGTGATGCTCCCCTGCCTGTGTCCATGTGTTCTCATTGTTCAGCACCCACTTATGAGTGAGAACATGTGGTGCTTGGTTTTCTGTTGTGTCAGTTTTCTAAGAATGATGGTTTCCAGCTTCAACCATGTCCCTACAAAGGACATGAACTTCATCCTTTTTTATGGCTGCATAGTATTCCATAATGTATATGTGTCACATTTTATTTATCCAGTCTATCATCGATGGGCATTTGGGTTAGTTCCAAGTTTTTGCTGTTGTAAACAGTGTTGCAATGAACATATGTGTGCATGTGTCTTTATAATAGAACAATTTATGATCTTTTGGGTATATACCCAGTAATAGGATTGCTGGGTCAAATGATATTTCTATTTCTAGATCCTTGAGGAATCGCCACACTGTCTTCCATGATGGTTGAAAAAAAACTTAGGATTGACCCTCTTAACAATTTTCAAGAATATAAAACAGTATCTATAACTGTAGTCACAATCCTGTGCAATAGATCTCTAGAAGGCATTTATCCTGCGTAACTGAAATGCTGTGCCCTTAACCAGTATCTTCCCATTTGTCTCCTGTCTCTACCTCCTGGAAACTACCCTTCTACTCTCTGCTTTTGTGAATTTGACTACTTAATGTTCCACAAATAAGAGAGTTCACACAGTATTTGTCTTTTTATATCTCGATTTTTTCAAATATTATGTTGAGTAAATCACTGTGTACCTATTTTGTTCTACATACGTATCATGAACGAATATTAAGTTTTGGCAAGTGTTTCTTCTGCAACTATTGAGATGATCATGTCCTTTTTATTTCTTGGTTAATCTGGCATGTCACACTGATGGACTTTCATATATTCAATCATCTTTGCATCCTTGGGACAAATGCTTTTTAGCAGTTGTACGATGCTTTTAATGTGCTATTGTTTGCTTTGTTTTGCTAATATTTTTTATTAAGGATTTTCACATACATGTATTTAGTTTTCTGCATGTTTTCCAGTTGTTTTGCTTTTCTCTTCCTCTCTTGCTTTCTTCAAGAGAAAAAAGATTGTTTATCTATTTTTGTATGTATTATGGATTTTTTGAGGTTACCTCGAGGATTGTATAAAATATTATGTAGTTATATTCCATTTTTTTAAGTTAACCACAACTTGTCTTCAGTCAAATACAAAGCTCTACACTTTTACGCCCTCCCCAGGTGAATAGTGTTCTTGCCATGAGAGTTGGCTGCTTTTTATTTTGTTTATCCATTAAAAAATATTTATCTTTTAACATTCATATTAGAGTTAAAAGAAATTTATACAACACTATTATATGATCACATTATTTTGTATTTCTCTATGCATTTATTTTACTAATGAGATTCATGATTTCTATTTCAGTTTATTTGAAGAACTCTCTTCAGCATCTCTTGTAAGACATGTTTAGTGGTGATAAATTGCATCAGTTTTGTTTCTGAAAAATACTTTATTATTCCTTCATTTTTAAATAATACTTTTTTCCATGTATAGCAATCAGAGTAAGCACTTTTTCTAAATCATTATTATTATTTTAGCAGAGGTTAAGCATCCCTAATTTGAAAATCCAAAATTTAAAATGCTCCAGAATCTGAAACATTGTGAATCCAGTACATTGTTTGACTTGACAGTATCCCATGAAGCTTGTATAGCCTTTCCTCTATTGTTTTATTATTTTTTTTAAATTTTCTCCTCTGACTAGATGATTTCTGATGTCCTGTGTTCTAGTTCATTGATTCTTCCATTCAACTGAGTCTGCTGTTGAACCTCTCTATTGCATTTTTCATTTCATTTATTACATTTTTCAGCTCCAGAATTTGTTCAGGTCTTTTTAAATAATTTCTACCCTTTTGTTGAACTTTTCATTTTGTTTATGGATTTCTCCTCATCTTATTGAGTGTTACATATGTTTTCTCTGATTGTTCACTGAGATTCTTTGAAACAATTGTTTTGAAATCATTATTAGGCAATTTGTAGATCTTCATTTCTTTGGAGCCAGTTTCCTGAAATTTGTGTTCCTTTGGTGGTGTCATGTATCCTTGATTTTTTGTGTTTGTTGTTGCATTGTGTCAGTGTCTGCACGTTTCAAGGAGTCATGACCTCTTATAGTGTTTATGTACTGACTTCAGTGGAAAAATACCTTCACTTACTGGTGGATAAAAGGTCTCCAGCTGAGTTGGGTTTGTGGTAGTGCCAGGTCTACAGTCAGATCCAGGGATGTACAGGGATGTTGTTTCCAAGGGCATATAAGAATGCCAGTTTCAGGGACAAGTGAAACTGCAGGTTCCAAAAGATGCACAGCAGCACCAATTCCAAGATCAGATGGGCACTGCAGCATTTACAGCTTGAGTGGCATGGCAGTGGGTTCCTGTGTATGTGGGCTACTGGTATGGCTTTGTCTCTGAGGAGTGCAGTGGCAACTTCTGCACTGGGGAAGGGGAAATGTTCAATCATGTTTCTGGATCCAAGGAAGCACAGTGATGTCTTTTGCTCTGTGTGGTACAGTTTCATGGACTTTGGAAATCTTCATGACCTGAAATCAGCATTAGCAAAAAATATTGGGGACCTCAATGGCAAAGGCTGTGAATGTCCATGGGGGTGTCAACTGCTTCTGGGATACTCAGTTGCAGAGGGTGCCGGGGTCTTCCTGATCTTCCTTTTTCCCATAAAGGAGAGTCATAATTGAGGGGAATCCTTCTTGGCACTGGGCTCTGCCAGCTTTGGGGGATGGGTAACACAGATAATTTTTGTTTACATACTTTTCTACGTCACCATCTACGATTTTCATGCTTCACTGAGTTGAAACATATTCTTGATTATATATTGGAGCTCTTTCAGAGCTATTTGTTTCCATGGACAGTTGTTAAATCATTGAATTTGTAAGGCAGTGAGGGCTGGGGCATTTTAGTCTACAGTTTGCTAATATCAGATTCTGGTAGCTCTTATTTTTATAATTCTTGCTATAGAAATAATTACTTTTAAACTATAACTTCAGTTGTACTCTGAGCTTTCAAACATATGTGTAAACCAACTAGAATTGGATGGAAAAAAAAGCCAAGTAAAAATACAAGTAAAGTGCATATATTCTAAGGAATTTACACTGTGACACTTATTTTGTGGCTCAGTGGTCATGGGTCTCATAAAAACTATGTTTTGGATGGACAAGATTGTTAGCATTATTCTTTACTAGATGCAGAGGGCTTTTATAAAATAGAAAATTTACCAAAATTTAGGCTCTTGGGTAAGTTATCCTTCAGATAATTGATGTCTTCCAATTTTATTGTCTTTTTTCACTTATGTAGTGTTTTATGCCAAAAATGATATATTTAACTATATATGTAGTCATTGAGGGTAATAATCAGCAAAATGATACCAATCATATTATACTAACAATAACAATAGCATTTGATAATGTTATAAGCAAAGTGGCAAATTAAAATCTAAAAGATTCCAAGGGCATCATAATGTATTCCATGGAACATTATCTGAGGGATGGGCCTATGGAGGCTTGAGGGCTGGGCCAGAAATTTAGAGCAATATTCCCATTGCCTATGCATACTTAGTCACATTACAGGAAGACACTCATATCAAAGACACAACCACTCTCTCTCTTAAAACAATTTGAAGATTTCAACTTATGTGGTACAGAAAGAAGAAAAAGAATCAGTTTGAAAACTCTGAAATGAATAACAATCAGAATAGAAAAGACAGAATCCTGACATGCTTTATGCCAAAAAACAGGGACTCCCTTTTGTGCTTAGAAGACAAATTTTTCTTTAGGTGGACTTGTTTTCCATAAACACGGTACAGTTCTTGCCTATAGAACAACTGAAACTATCCACATATAGAGTCAAGTTTTTTTCACTAGGAGCCAAGAAAGCAATGAGAGGAAAAAGTGGTCATTGGAAAACAGCACATTTACGTAGAAAAATATTTAAAAAGAAGGCTTGACTTTTTTGCACATTATGCAATAAAATCAATTCAAAGTTCATCATAGTTATATAATACTGTGAAGGCATTAGAACAATAATTTAACCTTCCACCTGATAATAAGAAAAGGAAGAAAAAAATTAAAAAGAAAGAGTGATTGGATAAACATATAAAAGCAGAAGTCAAAGAAATGAAAAGAAAAAAAAAATAAGGAAAATAAAGAAGCACAGTTTTCATTAATATCTGATTAAGATCAATAAAATTGACAAATATATGTATAGACTGGTCAGGAAAATAAGAGTAAGGATACAAGACACCAATATTAGGAATTACAGTTGGAATATTGCTGTAGCCTGTATGAATATCAAAAACAGAAAAAGAAATGTCATGGAAATCTTTAGGACAACACATTCAACAGCTTAGATAAAGTAGACGAATTTCTTGAAAAGATAAGCTTTTAAATAGTCAACATCTGCTAATAAATAGCCATATATCTATGAAAATGGTGTAAGTAATTAACATTTTTCTACCAAATAAACTTTAAGCTGAGATGTTGGTGAATTATCCTAAATGCTTAAGGAAAAAAGGTATTAATTTTATACAATCTTTGTTTTCTCAGAAGAGAGAATAGAGGGGATCACTTCTCATTCTTTTTATAAGGCAAATATTACTCTGACTCTAAAACCAGATAAAGGCATTACACAGGAACTTCAGGCCTAGATCACTTATTAGCATAAAAGAAAAAGATCCTTAACTGTATGTTAGCCCATTGAAGTCACTGATACATAAAATGGATAATATATTACAATCAAAGCAGTTTATCATAGAAATGCAAGCTTTGTTCAATGTTCTAAAAAGCAGTAAAGGCAAATCACCAAGATAAATTCTATAGGAGAAAAACATAATGCGAACAGATTAAGAAAATACATTTGACAAAATTTAACATTAATTTATTACATAAAATAAAAGTTCAGTAAGATAAAAAAAAAACACATCTTTAACCAGTTAAAATTCATCTACAAAACCTGTATGAAACATCATACAATAAAGACTGAATGATTTTTTTCTATTTTATAGGCAAGATGTCTATGTTCACACTTCCATACAAAATTGTACTAGAGTTCTTAATCAGTGTGATATGAAAAGAATAATCCTTATAGTTACAGGTTACAAAAGAAGTTAGCTCTTTATTCACTGATCTTATGTATACATGTGTAGAATATCTTAGCAAACCCATAAACAGCTATAATCAGCTATCAACAGCTATAAATGCATATCTAGCTGAATCATGTTATAAGATCAATATGCAAAACTCAAATGTATTTCTGTATACTAAAAATAAACAATATGGAATTGAAGATAACTTATCATAACTTCAAAAACTTATACATATTAGAATGTGTTGACCAAATTTTATTAGTTGTATACAATGAACATTTAAAATATTGGTATGAGAAATTTTTAAAGAATTTAGTACATGTAAAATATATTATATTCATGTATTGGAAGGCTCAAAATTGTTATGATGTAATTTATGACCAAATAG
Source organism: Leontopithecus rosalia (assembly GCA_028533165.1). Taxonomy (NCBI): domain Eukaryota; kingdom Metazoa; phylum Chordata; class Mammalia; order Primates; family Cebidae; genus Leontopithecus; species Leontopithecus rosalia. The sequence continues at coordinate 150,542,248 of CM052651.1, forward strand.
ATGTAAATATTAAATGTAACTTTAAAACCCCAACAGGCAATTGTTTTGGTAAAGAAATTATGAGATTCAGTACAAAATGTATGACAAACAATCTTTAGGATAACAACAAAATTAAGCTATTGTAATGAAGATAGTGTTACATTGCCAAGAATAGACAAGTAATCCAATGGAAAACAAAAACTAGTGAGTTCAGAAATAGAGCTAAACATAAGGGTCAATTAATTTTAATAAAAAGACTTCCCAGAAGTTGCCCTAAATATACATGATCAAGTGTTTTCACTCAAAGATATTTAAGGGGATAGAAGCTAGGGTAATTTAATGGGGAAAAAAGTAGGCTTTCAACCTATGGTCCTTGAAAATTGGACTTTATTTTTGATTGTACATGCTAACATTTATTTATTTACTTACTTACTTTTTTATTTTTACTTACTAATCTATTAATAATTTCAGCTATGGTTTTAGATTCAGAGGGTATATGTACAGGTTTGTGATACTGGTGAATTGCATGTCACTGCAGTTTGATGAACAAATGATTTCGACACTCAGGTAGTGAGCATACACCCCATAATGAGTTTTTGACTCTTAGCCTCTTCCTACGTTCTGCCCTCAAGTAGGCCCAGGTGTCTACTGTTTCCTCTTTTGTGTCCGTGTGTACTCAATGTTCACCTCCCACTTATAAGTGAGAACATGTGGTATTTGGCTTTCTGTTCCTGTGTTTATTTGCCTGGGATAATGGCATCTAGCTGCATCCATGTAGCTGTAAAGGACATAATTTCACTCTTTTATATGTCTTCATAGTAGACTGTGGAGTACATGTACCGTGTTTTCTTTATCTAATTCACCATTGATGAAGGTTACCTGGCAAAAACAAACTTTTAGGGAAATGGAAATGTTCTGTATGTTTATTGTAGCAGTGGTTCTATGGGTCTATACTGTTGACAACATTCAGTGAATTGTTCAAGTATAATGGGCATATATATATATACACACATACACTTTTAAATATACACACACATTCAATAAAATTGATTTCAAAACGAAGATGGAAAAACAATTTAAATTTGCCACTGAGTGCTCTCATTTTGCTTCCTGACAAGAAAAGTTTGAAGGCCCAGATCCTCCTTTTTATTACAAACAATCTCTGTCCCTTTTAGTTCAAGCTAGGTGTGGAGTTTTCTTTCATACAACATTTATAAAATCTCTGTGAGTTTCCTATGAATCTGATCAGAATTCACATAATGTCCCAAAGCCAGACCCATAATTCTTTCTGAAGTAGATTCTTTCATGCTTTGGTCCTTGTATGAGACAGTTGCAGACAAGACCCAATGATTCCTGGAAGCCCTTTTGATAACTCTAGCTGAAAGAGGCTACTTAGCACTGCTGTCAGTCTTTGAGTCCTTCAATGTGTATCTTATAGCCACAACCACATTTCAACTGTACATGAATGTTTTCCTCTACTTAGAGAATCTTCTAAGCATAAGAATATTTTTGGCCTGGCGCGGTGGCTCACGCCTGTAATGCCAGCACTTTGGGAGGCCAAGGCGGGTGGATCTCGAGGTCAAGAGATCGAGACCATCCTGGTCAACACGGTGAAACCCCGTCTCTACTAAAAGTATAAAAATTTAGCTGGGCATGGTGGCGTGTGCCTGTAATCTCAGCTACTCAGGAGGCTGAGGCAGGAGAATTGCCTGATCCCAGGAGACGGAGGTTGCAGTGAGCCGAGATCCTGCCATTGCACTCCAGCCTGGGTAACAAGAGTGAAACTCCATCTCAAAAAAGAAAAAAAAAAGAATATTTTAAAATTTAATTCTCCAACCAAATTACCCTAAGTCTTACCTGTTGTTACTATATTTTACTTACCAATGGAACACCACTGAGGAAAGGATATGCTAAACAAACGCAGTCACGAATTTCAAAGGAGTCATAGGCATCAGTGTAAATCTCCAAGGAAAAAGCCGAAATGTATTTGAACATCTGTCCTGACTTAACATAGAATTAGTGCCTTCTTCTGTAACTCTTTAATAAGAACGATAACTCTTAAACTATTATACTGTACAATTTTTCTACAAAAATATATTTCCCTAGAGGAGGATGACCTAGGCCAGCTCAGACAGAGATTAAGAGAACAAAAACATTTAGAACAAACTGTACCTTTGATTCTAGGTACATCAACCTCATTGGGGCATTTTTGATCCCTTAATTCTATCCCGTTTTCTGACACTACCTCCTCTGTCCTGTCACCTCCCATCCACCAAATAGTCTCCTGCAGTTAATAGGGATTATTTTACTAAAGGAAGTGGGCTTTTTCCAACGAAAGCGAAAGTAACATAACACAGGGGTTTTCTTGGTGAAAGAGTAATGACAATACTTATATCTTTCTACCTACATGGTTTAGAATTCATATCATACGAGAATATCATTCTTTGCTTAATCTCTATTTTTTAATTAGTGCATTAAAAATATGACAAAAATACAAATTAAACAACGATAAACCAAATCACCTAATAAGGACAGAGGAAGAATGAGGGCTACTTATTAATCTGGTTCTACTACTGTAAAAGCATGGAATATGGTGAGAGTAAAATGAAATGGCTTGGTGCAGGGCAATAGTATAATAATGAAAGCACTCGAGAGTAGGAGAGATACATGAAGGAAGGAACACTGTAACGTTCTCTTTGACTCTGTACTTCTTTTATGTTGTCCACTCATTTTTTTTTCCTTTCCTTTCTTGCAGGGAGAAGGTCACTGTGATGTGATGGAAAGGCAGAAATCAATGATGGCTGGCTCCTCAGTGATATGAGTCAATCCATCAGACAGAATGATGGCAGTCACCCAGCCTTCACAGCCACCACCACCATGCTGGCAAATGTCACATTTGGAATTCATTTGCATAGCTGGGTAGCACTCCCTGTGGAGTTACATTGAACAATTTTGCAGCTGTGACAGCTTGAAGTAGAAAAGCTAATGCAGCTATCTATCGACTTCCGCTGTGCCTTGTTTCCCTAAAATCTAGCTGGGAATTCTTGTCACAGAAAGGAGGAGGATGATGTAAAAATGGAAGGGAAACTGGTGCAAAGCTTTCAGGTATTTTGTGGAGAATATTATCAGTTACCCTGTATTTCTTGTGGGTTTTTGTTTTGTTTTGTTTTTAGACGGAGTTTCGCTCTTGTTTCCCAGGCTGGAGTGCAACAATGCGATCTCGGCTCACTGCAACCTCCGCCTCCTGGTTTCAAGTAATTCCCCTACCTCAGCCTCCCAAGTAGGTGGGATTACATGCACCACCATGCCAAGCTAATTTTGCATTTTTAGTAGAGACGGGTTTTCACTATGTTGGTCAATTACCCTGCATTTCAAATTCAACATTCCTTGCCTCTAGTTTCTGCATTCACCTCTGACTGTATTTCTCTGCTTTGCTATATTGATTGAAAAGGATAGTACTGCTGGGTTCATTAATAAGTACATTGCCTTTCCCAAGTGGGAGAATGAAGACTTAAGTAACTTTCCTGAAGTTCAGCAATATGACAAAATTGTTTTATATTTATATTTTAAAATATTTTCTTCTATTTACAGTATATTTCTCTCTTTACCTCTCTCTTCCTTGCCCATCCCTCCCTCCTTCCCTCCCTCCTTCCCCTTTTCTTTCTCTTTCCACAGGTACACAACCACATACATACACTTACACAGATAGAGCCATGTGGGGGTAATGAATCGTGGAATTAGGCCTTTGACTAATTAATTAACATTTTTACTTATAGAAAGAGTAAGCAGTAATACAGTTCGATGTGTATTTATTTAATTTTTAAAAATTTATTATTGAAGTGCAGCTTATATACTTTTCAATGCAAAGATCCTAAGTATACTAATGAGTTTGCCAAAAGTATGTTCCCCTGTGTTACCTACATGCATGTTAAATTTTACAGTTTTCTTCACCCTAGAAAGTTCCTGCATAAGCTTGTCTAATTAGTTAGTTCACCAGTTCTCATAGCCACTGGTCTGATTTCTGTCACCACAGATGAATCGTTCCTGTTCTAGCATAAATGGAATGTAGGATAGATGTCAGTGGAATGTATACAATGTGTACCCTCTCTGCCTGTTTTTCCAGTACCCTCAGCCCCTCAGCAAGAGTTAACTCTCAAACTTGTCCACAGTGAACCTCCAGCAATCTGTCAACTGCAGTTAAGGATTTCCTACCCCCAGTCCCGGATCTCACAGTTTTTGTTCCCGGGATTCTGCTCCAGGATCCCGTGATTCTCTGCATCCACCTATCTTCCTCTTCAATATTTCAGTCCGTTTTTCACTTTGTGACCTGGTGTATCCTCACCTCATGGATCTAAGAAGAGTCGTCAATTTTTTAGGGTTTTTTTTTCAACTTTTTTGTTGTTGTGAAATTGCAGTGATGACTTTCAAACTTCTGACATTCCAGGCCAGAAACCAGAAATCTCTCAGTATTAATTCGATCATTTAAATTTATTGACTTAGTTTATTGCTCCTTTAGGGTTTTATTTTTTCTTTATTTTGAAGCTTTATAATTAGATAAATAAATGGTTATTGTTTATATGCTTTCCTGATGAATTGGCAATTTTGTGATATTAAAATGGCCCCCTTTATTTCTGATGATTTTTTTCTAGTTATAATTTGTCCGGAATTCATCACAGCTACCCAAGTTTTCTCAGGCTCAATACTTGCATATCATATAATTTTTTCACTCTTTTACTTTATACCTTCCAATATCTTATATTAAAAATGCTTCTTATAAATTACACTTCGTGTTTGGTTGGTTTTGTTTGTTTTATTTCTTTTGATTTTCACCCAGGCTAAAAATATCTGCATTTTATTCAGGCTATTTAGTCCATTAATTTTAATGCGGTTATTGGTTATATTACCCATTCTCTCTAGATAAATCGAGAATTGTTTTGGTATCATTTCTAATATTCTCTATTTGCATTATTGTTTCACCTCTGCATTATATTTTTAATAGTAGTCCTAAAGTTTATAATACACATATTTAACTGAGTATAGTTGATTATTCTAATAGTTACTTATCATTAACTTCCTTTCACCAGATAATTTGTGTTTTTATTGATGCATATTTTACTTCTTCAAATATCATAAGCCATATCATACATTACTATTTTTATTTTGTTTTGCCTGCAGCTCTGGGTTTTCAATCTGGTATAATTTTCCCTCTCCTTGAATAACTTTTTTCAGTATTTCTTGTATCCAGTCTATTTGGGGATACATTTTCTCAATGTTCAGTTATCCAAAATTGTCTTTTTTTAACTTTATTTTTTCAAAGATGCAGATTCCCATACTATGTTCTCATTCTTTAAGCACTTTAACATATGTTTCTACAGTTTCTTCTGGATGAAGTGCTCATAACATATATGAATGTATATGTAATAAAATGCTTATAAAATAACAGAGAATACATTAGCCTAACCATATCTGAGAAATGTTTCTAAGTTTCTGTTAATATAGTATGGAGTCAAAAACATAGATAAGTAATCATATACTTTTATACTTCAGTTGTTGCTTTTTTAAGTTGAGCTATATTTTTAGTTCATTTTCAACTTTGAACTTTGTAGAAATAATGGGCTTCTTGTCATGTGTTAATCGTTTTCCTCTTTATGTGTTTTATAAGAATAGTAAGAAAGATCAAAGGTTTTTTCACATACAGCACTATAGATTTGACTGTTACGTTAATTATTAAGTTGTAATATTAAGTGGTTATTCTTTTCAAAAAAATCATAAACTGAATTATTTATCGGTGAAACTTATTTTCACATAAATAAAATAATGTATTACATGTTATGCATATTAAAAAAGTAATGCATAGCCATATGTTTTTATTATTTTAGAATATATTCACATGATATAGAAACATTGGTTAAAGACAGTAAACATTCTTCATTAAAAAGGAACATACAAAAACATGTATTACTTTATTACTTTGGGAAAACTTGGTTGGAGACAAATTGAAAACCTTAACAGTTGTTTTCGCTTTCCCACCTGTGCTTCAATGCTCTTCATTAAACCTTGTTGCTACAACTAAATGAATTCCATATCACGTTTATTGACTTTTTCAACAGCAAGTAGAATACCTTCCCAATAAACAATGTGAATTGTTAACTTTGTATTATTATAGGCCAAGTGTCAAAACATCAGTATCAGAGAGTTTTTCATGAATCAAGTTTCACCGAACTTTCTAGACTAGTGTGCCGAATATGTGGCTTAGAAATAAATACATGGTTTCATTGATATTGGGGGTGTGTGGTGAGCATGCTAGCAGAAGTAGTGCTTAAATAAAGCTGATGTGAACAATATAAATCACAGAGTTTTGCAATTTTTAGCATGCATGTAAGTAGGATGCATAAATGAGAGTATTCGGGACTCACTTGAGGATAGTATTTCACTTTTGATGATTCCTATTAAACATCAAAATTCCACCATTACCCCTATTTTATCATGATTCAGATAGCCTTCAGAATAAATGCAAATAGGTCTTGCTGTATTTACATATCCTGGCCACCTTGCATGCAAGATGCAAACTGCTTATGCAGGTCAAGAGGAAAACAGAACATATGAGGGTTGGCACCAGCAGAAAACTCCCTGGTACATATTTTTTGATATCATGTGACAAATTTTTGATGAGTTTTCCTAATTGCATCTGTATATAATCAACAGTGACTAAAACCATGAAAAACATGAATTTCTAGATAAACTAATAAAAAATTTATTACAAAAAGTATCACAATGCTACTACTAAACACTCCTAAATAGTTATTCTTGTGTTCTGAACATTTGTGTCCCTCCAAAATTTATACGCTGAAACCAAATCAGCAATGTGTTGGTATTGGGAGATGATTAGATTGTGAGGGTGGAACCATCATAAATGGGATTAGTGCCCTTATTTTAAAAAGGTCCCAGAGAGCTGCCTGGTCTTTCTACCTGCAAGGTCACAGCAAGAACGCACCATCTATGAACCAAAAAGCAGATTCTTCCAGACATGGAGCTTGTCAGTGCTTGATCTTGGACTTTGCAGATTCCACATCTATGATAAATAAATTTCTGCATTTGTAAGCTGCTCAGTTTAGGTATTTTGGTACAGCAACTCAAGTAGTCTAAGACAGTTATGAATTCCACTTATGTTTTTCCAAGTTGAGATTTTCTCTTTTGATTAAGTACATCATGTATTCGCTATTTTTAAACCACTTATTGACCTCTTATTACTTAATTTTTACATATTATATTATGTATTCATTATGCAAACCTTGAGAATTAAGTGCTGAGATTAGTCTTGTTATATAGAACTACATAAGCAATACATCATATGAGTAATCTAAGATTCCAGAAGATATTAATGCAGTATCAAAAAGAGGAAGAAAGAACTGTAACTCCTATTATTGCATGCATTAGACAATGTAGTATGCTATTTTTGTTTTTTAAAATTTATTTATTATACTTTATGTTCTGGGGTATATGTGCAGAATGTGCAGGTTTGTTACATAGGCATACATGTGCCATGGTGATCTGCTGCGTCCATTACCCCATCATCTACATTAGATATTTCTCCTAATGCTATTTTCTAAAAATTATATTATTTTCTTTAATGCTCATAATAATTCATTGAGTAAATATTATATTCATCCTACAATGAGAATAACAAAATTTGCCAAATATTATATAAGCATATGGTGGAAGTTGTGCCATAATTAGAGAGAAAAAAAATGAGTCCTTTCTTCCAGGGGCTCCAATATTGTCCTTCTGTAACCACAGCTCAGTCTACTGTCAATGAGTCTTGGGTAGTAAAACGATATCCTTTTTTAGGGCCATTACTCCTTACTGTAGTCCATGTTCCAGGTATCCAGTACCACAGTGTTCCCTGACCAAATGACCGCAGCCTAATTCTTTTGCCATTATGGGCCTTTTCTTCTCCTAAGGGCAGACCAAATTACTCATGGATTTCACCTCAGTTCCATGGGTGCTACACTCTTTAGTGGGTCAGCTTGGGTGTACAGGTGAGCATTCCATGTGCATACACACAATACTCCTTACAGTGCAGCTGAAATGTGAAAATAAGACAAGTTTGTGTTAAACCATTGACTTGGGGAATATCTCTGAGGAATCTCAATTTTACCCTAGTCTTTAGGTTGTTAGGAAGATATATTTTTTAAGGTAGAAGGATAGAGAATATTTTATGTAACATTCTGGTAGCTTGAGTTGTAATCTTTTAATAATTATATATATTATATATGAACTTAGTGGGTCTCAGCAATGGTAGGGGCCCGAATGAAAAAAAGACTGTCAATCAAGAATACTGTATACAACAAAGCCATCTTTTGGAAATGAAGGAGAAATAAAGTCTTTCTCAGACAAGCAAAAACTGGGGGAATTTGTCAGAATGAGACCAGTCCTACAAGATATACTAAAGGAAATACTACCTTTGGATGAAAAAGTATAGAGTCTGCAATTATGAAAACACACAAAAGTATACAACTCACTCTTAGAGCAGATATAAAAACAAGAAAGAGAAAGGAATAAGTTGTCACTACAGAAAAACCAACAAATAGCAAAGATAAATAATAAGAAAGAAAGATAAGAATGAATGATATACACAAAGCAATTGGAAATTGCTAACAAAATGACAGGCGTAAATCCTCACCTACCAACCTTGAACATAAATGGTTTAAATTCCCTAATTAACAGATGTAGACTGGCTGAATGGCTGACAAAACAAGTCCCAACTATATGCTGCTTACAAGAAACTTATTTTACCTGCAAAGACACACAAAGTAAAAGTGAAGGAATGGAAAAAGATATTCCATGTAAATGAAGAACAAAAAGAATGCAAAATTGCTATCCTTGTATTAGACAAAATAGATTTAAGTGAGAAAATAGAGACAAAGATAATTATTTTATAATAATAAAGGGATCAATTCAGCAACAATATAAGGATTATAAATATGTATGCACTCAACCACAAATTATTAAGATATATATATAAAATATTATTAGAGCTAAAGAGGGAGATAGATCATAATATAATGATAGTTGGACACTTCAGCATCCAACTTTCAGCAATGAACAGTTATCTAGACAAAAAATCAATCAAGAAATATAAGACTTAAACTGCACTATAGACCAAAACGGCCTAACAGAAATTTATGGAACATTGCATCCAATAGCTGAAGAATACATGTTCTTCTCATTAGCACATGAACATTGTCCAAGATAAATCATGTTTTAGGACACAAAACAAATCTCAACAAATATAAAAAAAATCAAATCTTATCAATTATCTTCTCAGGCCACAAGGAAATAAAACCAGAAATAAATAGCAAGATAAACTCTGGAAACTGTAACATGTGGGAATTAAACAACAGGATTCTGAACAATCAATGGGTTCATAAAAATAATTAAGAAGGGAATCAAAAAATTTATTGAAACAAATGAAAATGGAAACACAGCATACCAAAACGGTTAGTGCAAAATCAGTAGTAGAAGTAAAGTTTATAGCAATAATTCCCGTATTAAAAAAATGGAAAATTTGAAATAACCTAATAATGCTCATAAAAAAACTAGAAAAACAAGAACAAACCAAACCCAAAAATTAATCAAAGGAAACAAATAATAATGATCAGAGCAGAACTAATTAAAACAGAGACCAGAAAAACAATACAAAAACAATCAACAAAGCAGAAACTTGGCTTTTTATAAGTTAAAAACAAATCACCAAAGCATTAGCTAGATCAAGAAAAAGAATAAAGATCCAAATAAATAAAATAGAAATGAAAAAGAAAACATTGCCAAGGTTGAATCAGTGCACTTAAGCTTTAGTTTTATCACTTCTAAAATTGTGAAACATTGTTTATCTTTTATTACTTATCTAAATTCTGTTTTCTCTTTCACTCTCAATTTTCTCTTCTTGTAGTAATGGCATGTACCAATATGATTAAAGGTTGAGATCAGCCTGGCCAATATGGCAAAACCACATTACTACTAAAAACAATGCTACTCTTCTAAAATACTATCTTCATATAAAGCCATATATAAATTTGTTTTACCATTCGATAGTGAAACCATCTGTATCTAGAATTTTTTTTTGGTGGGGGGATGAGATCTGCTTTTGTCACCCAGGCTGGAGTGCAATGGCCCAGTCTTGGCTTACTGCAACCTCCTCCTCCTGGATTCAAGTGATTCTCATGCATCAGACCCCCAAATATGTGGGATTACATGCATGTACCACCACACTCTGCTAATTTTTTTTTTTTAGTAGGAATGTGGTTTTGCCATGTTGGCCAGGCTGATCTCAAACTCCTCACCTCAAGCAATTTTCCAGCTTTGCTACTTCTCAAAGTGCTGGGACTACAGGCATGAGCCAATCTGGATTGTTTTTGTTGTAGCTGCAGATATTTACCTATAAAGAGATATGGGGTGTTCTGTTTATTTTTCTGGAGTTAGGTTTGCCAGCTTATATCCTTGTGATAATTTTTTTCCATTTTATCCTCATTGTGAAATCGTAGGAATAGAGCTGCTCATAATACTCCCTATTACACAGTTAACAACTGCAGATCTTGTAGTGATGCTCTTTTCCTTTAATCCTCAGGTTGGTAATTTTGGTCTTCTTTTCTTCATCAGTCTGCTCTGATTTACTCTATTTGAGTAAACCTTTAGAAAAACAGCATTTGGTTTCATTAATTTTTTTCTATTATTCTGTTCATAATTTGACTGATTTCTGCTTTTTTTTGCTTGTTTAGGGTTTTTGTTCTCCTTTTGGTTTTTAAAATATAAATCAAAGATTGGAACATTTATTCTTTTTAAACATGAGAATTTAATACTGTAGATTTTCCTCTCAGCACTGCTTTGGCAGCATCTCATGCACTTTATGTTGTATTTGTATTTTAATTCAATCAATTTTCTAACGTAATCATTTCCATTTGACCCATTCACTATTTATAATATGTATTATTTAGTTTCTAAATAGTTGAAAAATTTCCAGTTATTTTTCTGTTATTGATTTCAGCATTTTTATTTCTATTTCCTTGTAATCGTATTTTATCATTACTATTTTAACAGTTATTGCATAATTAACTTACTATTTTGACAGTTCTTGATGCAACTATAACCATAGGATATTTGAGTTCCATTTATTTTTTGGGGGAATTGCAGAGGCGGAGGGGACAAGGTCTCACCATGTCAGTCAGGCTGGAGTGCAAGAGTGCCATCATAACTCACTGCAGCCTCCTGACGTTAAGATATCCTTTTTCCTCAGCCCCCTAAGTAGCTGAAAGTACAGGTGTGTGATACAACATCCAGCTTATTTTTTTGGAAAAACTTTGTAGAGTCTTGCTATGTTGCTCTGAGTCTTGCTATGCTGTACGGGCTGGTCTCAAATGATTCTCCTGCCTTGACTTCCCAGAGTGTTGGTATTACAGGCATCAGGCATCATGCCTGGCCTAATCACATTTTTTTCTCAACTTTTGTGTTTATTGTTGTCATGAATTTTATTTTTAAACATAATTTAAATTCCAAATGACAATACAAGTATTGTCTTCCAACAGTCATACTGTGTTTACTCACATTTTCCTATTTCCTCCTGGAGTTGCTTTATTTTCAACACAGAATCATTTTATTTGTTACTAAAGAACATTTTTAACATTATTGCTGCTTTTTTGGTTTTTAGTTAAGAATTGTTCAGAATAAATACCTCCAGGTTTTATTTCTATTTAAATGTGACTTTCATGTTTAAATACTATATGGATATGGAATTTTACTTCAGCCATGAAAGATGTTATATTGACTAAGGGCTTCCATTACATCTACCAAAGTTTGTTCTAAGTCCTAATGCATTCATTGATGATAGTGTCTTCTTTCTTTTGCTGTTATTTTTTAAATCAGTTATATAATGATTTTTCCTGCATATAGTTTTCTTTATGTTCATTGCCTTCGGGATAGTTTTACTTAACATAGGAAAAAGTTGATTTATTTTATTCTATTGTGAAAATTCTTTACCACTAATTTTTTACAGATTAGTTTTAACACATTTCTCTATTCTTCTTCTCCTGAGATTTTGTGACATATATATTAAAGCAATTGAATGCACCCTACATTTATTTTATGATTTATTTTAATTTTTAGATATGTTCTTTTATGTATTTCTATGTTTTCTATTGATTTTCATCCAGCCTTCTTAATTCCCTTTGTACAATGTCCAAACTGTTGCTTAACTTGTTTATTGACTTCTTCAAATTTTGCATTTTGAGATAACTGGAAATTTACATGAAATTGTAAGAAATCATACAACATAAAAATCTGTAATCCTTTAGTTCATTTTTTCTAATGGTTATAACATCTTACATGTATATAGTAGAATATCAACCCAAGTGATTGATATTGAAGCAATCTATTAACCTCATTCAGATTTCACCAATTTCACATTCATTCATGTATATATCTGTGTATAGTTCTATGAAATTTAATCTTATATATAGACTCATGTGACAACCACTGCAGTTAAAATACAAAACAGTTTCATCAGAAGAATTTCTTATGCTATACTTTTAAAGCCAGAGGCAATTCATTTTCTGCTCCTTTCCAAAACATATGGAAACCATTAATCTGTTCACATTATGAGTGCTGAATATTTATTTCATAATTTGGGTTATAATCCAATACTACTTAATTTTGTTGCTTGAATTAATCCAGTTTAGGCTTTATGAAACTTTTCAGTTGATTTATGTGTCTTTTGGCATATTCCCATTATTTTGGGATTTATATTTTAGCACTTTCTTCCTTTCTGGTGCCACAAATTGCTCCAGGTCATTTTACAAGGAATTGCATTGAACCTGTAGATCAATTTGGAGTGTACTGCCTTCTGAACAGTATTAAGTCTTCTGACAGACAAACAAGGAGCCGTTCCATATATTTGGATCTTCTTTAATTTCTATCAACAATGTTTTATAATCTTCATGTACAAGTCTTGCAGTTCTTTAGTTAAATATAATCCTAAGTATTTTTTTTATTTTGATGCTTTGTAAGTGAAATTGTTTTTTTTTTTTTTTGAGTCTCATTCTGTCACCCAGGCTGGAGTGCAGTGGTGTGTTTGTGGCTCACTGTGACCTCTGCCTCCCGAGTTCAAGGAACTCTCCTGCCTCAGCCTCCTGAGTAGCTGAGATTACAGGCATGCACTACTAAGCCTAGCTAATTTTCTTATTCTTTTTGGTACGGATGGGGTTTCGCCATGTTGATCAGGCTGGTCTTGAACTCCTGACCTCGTGATCCAACCATCTCAGCCTCCCGAAGTGTTGGGATTACAGGCGTGAGCCACTGCACCCAGCCTGTTTTCTTAATTTTATGTTTAAGAAGTTCATTGCTAGTAAACAGAAATACAACTGATCTTTGTATTTGGATCTTGTATACAATAACTTTGCTGAAATAATTTATTAGCTCTAAGATTATATCGTGAGCAGAGATAATTTTACTTCTTCCTTTTTAACCTGATTGCCTTTTCGTTGTCTTGCTTGGTTATCCAGGATAAAGCCTGTAGTATGATACTGAATGCTGGTGGTAAGAGTGGACATCCTTGTCTGTTTCCTGGTCATAAAAGAAAGTCTTAGAGTTTTCCCATTAAATGTGACATTATCTATAGGTTTTGGTTTTTCAGTAGTTTCTTTTTATCAGGTTGAGAAAGTTTTTGAGTATTTCAATCATAAAAGAATGTTAGCTTTTGTTAAACTTTTATGTGTCTATTGAGATGATTTTATTTTTTATTCCATTAATCTGGTGTATTACATTGATTGATTTTTGCATGTGGAATTCCCCTTTCAATTTGCCACAAATCCCTCTTGATCATGCTGTGTAATCTTTTCAGTAAGCTACTGAATTCAGCTTTCCAGTAATTTGATGAAGATTTCTGTATTTATGTTTATAAATAATAATGGTTTATAATTTTCTTTTCTTGTGATAATTGGCATCAAGTAATACTGGTCTCAAAGAATGAGTTAAAAAGTGTTCTTTCGTCTTAGGTTGCTTTTAAGTCGTATTCAAATAAGTGATATAACTCACAGTGAAATCATGTGCCTTGGGTTTTTCTTTGTGGGATGTTTTTTTGGGTACTTAGTCTCTATATGTATATGGAATATATCCATATAAGTTAGCACTTGCTTACTTTCTGGTGCTACAAATTGCTCCAACTCACTTTAAAAGGGATTGCATTGAACCTGTAGGTCAGCTTGGGATGTACTGCCTTCTTAAAAATACTGAGTCTTCTAGTCGACAAACAAGAAGCCTTTTTATATATTTAGATCATTTTTAATTTCTATGTTTATTTGGAATATATCCATATAAATACAGAGTTCAACTATTCAATAAAATATTCTTAACCTCTCTCTATATATGGATATATTCAGGCTTTCTATTTCTTCTTGAATCAATTTTGATAGCTTGTATCATTCTAAAAGCTTATGTATATTGTGTAATTTGTTGACCTACATGTATTTAGCGTACTCTCTGACTTTTTTTTCATTTCTATAAGGTCACGAGTAATTTTAATTTTCCATTCCTGATTTTAGCAATTTGAGTCTTCTTTTTTCTTGGTCACAGTTACTAAAAAAATTATCAATTTGGTTGATATTTAAAATATTTGGTTGTGTTTATTTTCTCTATTGTTTTCCTACATTGTAGCCTTTGTTACATCTATAATCAGTTTATTTTAGCAAAGGAAATAATTCTCAATAAGGTTGGTGGGCCCCAACCAGTCAGTTGGAGGCCCTCAGGCAAAATCCGAGTTTTACCCGAGAAGAAATTCTGCCTTAAAACTTTCCAGGCTATGACCCTATCCTGCAGATTTCAGATTTGCTGGTCCTCATAATTGTGTGAGCCAGTTCACACACACACACACACACACACACACACACACACACACACACGGATTGTGTTGGTTCTATTTTTCTGCAGTATCCTGGCTGACACTGATATACACCTCAAACATTCACTTACCAGTTTTAGCATCGCTCAGTTTTCCTTAGCTGGAAAATATTATTGCTATGATATTTGCTAAGTGGTTCTTTCTCTAACTGTATCATTCCTACTGCATTTACTGCTTGGTACTACACTCCAGGAAAAGCAGTCTTCTTCTTTGCGTTCATTTATTCATTTGTCAGTACGGATAAGGAGGGATTGTAAACTGCTACCATTATTATTTATTTTGATGCTCAAATTGTGCCGGATTTTGCCACTGGGAACACTATTAAATTAGGCTTCAATGGGGCTTAGACATGCTCCATTATTTTTTGACTACTTCCTTGTTTGCTTCCATCATAAAATACTTCAGCCTCACTTTATATTGCCCCATCCCCCAGTCCTGAAAATTTCATTTCTGATCCTGGTAACCTTTGGCTGGAATGGGTTTTTGAAAACACAGAAGCAGTTGCTGGGAGTGCTCACAGACATTGAAGTGTTGCTGTACCCAGGCCCTTTCTGTGGACATAACTAAAGCTAGGTGTGTGTGTGTGTGTGTTTGTGTGTGTGGCGTGACAGGGAGAAAGAGAGAAAGAGACAGTAATTGTAAGCATATATAACTAAAACCAAGACTTCAATATATTTCCAAATCCAAAGTAATAATAAAAGTTTATTCTCGTTTTCTTCCCCTTCGTATCTGTAATGTTTATTTCTGAAAATGATGAACCTGGCTTCAGTCATTCCCAACATATTTACTTATTGGCTCAATCTCTTCTGCAAGTAATCAGTCTCTCATTATTGCTGCTGCCTTGCATGCAGACACCTTGTTCTATTTCCAGTTTCCTCTCTGATTGATGTTTGCCTAGTGTGTGTTTTCCTACCCTTCTTTACATATTTGTTTCTTGTTTGAGGCAGTTCTTTTCTAAGCAGAATGAATTTTTGTGAACCACTATGTTTCTTTCTCACCTATTTTTTAATAAGGAGTCTATTGCAATACACTGCGGAGATTATGGAATTATTGGGAGGAACCATCTTATTTATATTTTGTTTATATCTTGGTTTTCATATTTTATCTTTCTTGATATCTTTTGAAATAATTAGAAATTTTTCCTCTTCATTTTCCCCTCCATTCACTCAGAAGATATTCACCGTGTTGTCAATTCCTTTAGTAGTTAATCAATCCATTTTTCCATTCCGTTTTACTTATTGAATTCCAAAATTAATCAATTTATTCATCCTTTTTCTAAACTCCGTAAGAACTCTCAATGTTTTACTTACAACAACCATCCATGCCTAATGATGTTGTTGTCCGTATCTTACTTATATCATAATTTAACCCTCATATTAAATATGACTGTCATTGTCAGTATTTATTCGCTCAGATTTACTCATATAATTAATGATTTTCCTTCCCCTTCTTCTATTCACATTCTTTTACACTTGTTCTGTGACAATATTCCTTCTTCCTCTAAAATGTTTATCTTGTTGAGAGCAGGTGAAGAATAAACAATTTCAAGTTAGCTTGACTGAAAATGTATCAATTTTATATTTTCCTTTGAAGATAGATTTGCTGGACACAAATTCGAGACTGACAGTATGCTCTTTCAGCACTTTGAGGGTGTCAGCCATCTGTCTTTGCCTTCTATTGTTAGTGCTGAGAACTCACCCATTAGTTTAATTTTGGCTTACTTTTTAGGCAATCTGATTTCTCTTTGGCAGCTTTTATTATTTTGTGTTGTCTTCAATGTTCTGTAATTTCAGTGAGACATGTCTAGATGAATATTTAGTACATTCTGGCGGAGGCTCACTGAGTTTCTTCAATGTGCACATTGATATTTTTCAACAAATCTGTAAAGTTTGAACCACATTTTCTAATTTGTTCTCTTTGCAATTCTATATTTCTTCCTGAAGTTCTGATTGCATGTGTGCTGACCTTCTCACACTATCCTATGTATCTCTTTGTTTTTCTTTAGTATGGACTCTCTCTTCCATGTGAGTAATTTCCTAACACTGTTTGTATCATTCTTTGTATCTGTCACCAGTGTTCTCTTCTGTTGTGTTTATTTTGCTGTGTGGCCATTTCATTTCATTTGTAGCATTTGTGTTTGACTCATATTTAAATTTATTTTCACACATTATATTCTTTTTTCTTTATCATATTTTTAGTCAGTTTTATTTCTTTAGGTATCAAATATACTTAATTTATACACCGTATTGATGGTTCTAACATTCAGAGTCATTGTGTGTTTCTGCTATTCTTTTTCTGATGTCTTAAAGGAATTGTAGACTCTTTCCATTTATATGTAAAGATTTGATATGACATTTTCATTTCCTTTAACATTATTAGTCAAAAACTGAATGTTAAATGTGCTTCCTCTGAATGGGTTTCCTCTTTCTCTCTCTGTCCTCCTCTCATGTACACACTTTCTTTCATTTATTTTTTTCTTCTTCGAGGAGCCAGGAGGAACTAACCAATCTAATATTGACATAAACTAAATGTTCTACTTGGGTGTGAAGTCAAGATTTCTTCTATTTTATTCACTAACTATGCCACCTATCAGAGGTCCTTACTTGAAGGAAGGTTTCAGCAGTGAAATTTCTCACCCTACTCTGTGACTTGGATCTGCCTCCTGTCTCTCATATGCAGCTTTATAAATGTGTTCTAAGCCACCAGAAACTGGCATATATTCCTCAGGAAAATACTGACTTCAGTCTTCGATCACCCTGATTTATTTTTGTTTCTGGCCAGGATGTTATGTAAGAATCTCTACATCTTTGCTTAAATTTTAACTCACTAGGAATGAGTTCAATCTACTCTTCTTTGACATTTAACATGGTCTTGATATTTATGGAATAGAAATCATGTTTAGAAGAACATCTTTAACAGAAAAATTTTATATTTTATATAAATATTAATATACACACAACTATTGCAAGAGAAAATTATATTAACCTTCTAGTTACTAGATATTTTATAATGACTTTAAATGTTTTAAACATTGACATGTGGAAGGTGTATTTTAAATTATATTACTATACCCCTGAGCTTAGTGACATAGGGTATAACTACTAAACTGTACAAATATGAATATTTATATGCACACATAATCATACATATTTAAATATCGAGCTTCTCCTGATTGCCCAAACACCAAGTGAATTGAAATACTTTACGATCATAAGAAACTTGTCTTTTCATGGAGACTGTAGTGAGAATTCATTACATTACTTGTGAAACACTCATGAGAAATCCTTTTTGTTAAGGTTTCACATCCATTCTAGTTACACATTTACCATGTTCAACCCAGAAACATTATTTCTTTGGAACAACATTCAGGAAGATGCCCCTGGGAAATACAAAAGGCAAGTGATAAAGTTTAAAGGATTGCTTTAGCAAGTTGTAGAAGTAAAAGCTTTATTCAATTGCTGAGTTTGTTTGGTGGAAGCTCCATTTTTATTTTTTAGTAGACACAGGTAGGATTTGCTTGTATTCTAAGTAAAATGTAGAGACAATTTGAATACAGAACAAAAGGCAGATAATACAATAGCCACACTCCACATGTAGAATTGGTCTTAAGAGTTTCCTCTGAGAATTTCAGAGCATGACAGAGTTGAAAAATGCCTCTCTCCTGCCACACACAGCCCAGAAATCACTAAACTTTACTCTCAGCCATCACTCCCGTCACCACATCACAGTTTCAATCCATGAGAAGAAACCATTAGGATTGTAAACATTTATAACACAGAGAGAGGGAAAAGGGCGTTTCGGTTCTTGGGAGAAAGAGGACTAGCTTAGTGACAAGAAGATCTTTTTTAAAAAGCATTAAATCTGATCTGTGATTAGACCCAAGCTAGTACATTTATTGAACTTATGTTTTCTTTTATTTGATATAATATGAATTCTGCATTTCACACATATTGAGACAGAGAGGCATTTTTTTACAATTTCTTTGGCTTCTTGGCTTCAGAACCTCCTTTGTGATTGAGGAATGGCATCTGAGGAAGCGAGCTTCACCTTCCCCCATAGAAACTGAGAATGCCCACGTTTCCCTTTCGCAGGCTGTCTCGCAGGTAAGGCGGGCCATGCAGTCCAGGATTCTCCAAGTAACCGCACATGCCGACTTTTTTTGTTTGTTTTTGTTTTTGCTTTTATTTTTTTTGAGACCGACTCTCACTCTGTCTCCAAGGCTGGAGTACAATGGATGGGATCTCAGTTCACTGCAACCTCTGCCATTTTCATGCCTCTGTCTCCCAAGTAGCTGGGACTGCAGGTGCACACACCATGCCCAGCTAATTTTCTGTATTTTCAGTAGAGACGGGGTTTCAGTATGTGGGCCAGACTGGTCTTGAACTCCCAACCTCAGGTGTTCCGTCCAACTCAGCTTCCCAGAGTGCTGGGATTACAGGTGGCTTAATCTTGAGTATTGTTTCTCTCTATGCAGCTTCCATCCATATCTTTTTTGCTATAATTTCCTAGAGTCTCTATAAGTCATTCCACGTTGTCTTAATACATTTCTCGTCAGGCTAAATAATTAATATTTTATTTCTCTTGCCTTCAATTAAGCATCTAATGTAAAAAGTTATCGGTGACGTAGTTTACTTTGTTCTTTAATATTTGCATTTAAGAAAATAAATAATATCAACTTTTTAAACTACAAATAATTTGATTTTTGAGAATGCTTATAACTTTTGCTAGCTTTTTTGAAGATAAACAGCATTTAGGTGCTAGGCTACGTGTTTTACGTGCAATGTCCTATATAGTATTTCACATGATCACACAATGCAGGTACTGTTATGATCTTTATTTTGCAGATGTAAAAATTGAGCCAAAGATGGACTTAATAATTTGACGAAAGCTATGCAGTTAGCAGATGGAATGGCTTTTCACTGGTGTTTCATTGTCATAACTTCAGATCCTGTTCAGATAAAGGTAGCGCTCAAAAAGACACTGCCTTGTCGTATGCAGTTGGAAGTTTTATCAAGTCTCTGTTACATTTAAGGTATTATGGTTAGTGTTAAAGATACAAAAATATAATTAAGTGATATCCATATGCTTAATCCATCTTTCAGGCTAAAAGTAATGTAATTAAATAAAGATTACACATTATGCAATTTTCTATAAAAGTGGGATGTATGAACTATATGGCAGTCCACATAAATGAACAATGATTTCTCCATACAGGTGTCAGAAAACGCCTCAGAGCACAGAAGACAAGAAGAGCTCCCTGTTGCATATATTGCATCTTCTGTTGGGCACAATTTCACTGATGTTATCTGTAAGCAGAAAGGGTGAAACCTGATGACTCAGCCAACCCTCCAGATCCTGAGAGTCACCTGTGCTGCCAGAAGTAGGAAGTGTCACTCCCGTTTCACTACCCACAGCTGTGTTGTTGGGAATTTCCCAAGATTTTATTTTTGATGATCAACTTTGGGATATAAAAAGAAAACAAATGAGGCCAGATATGGTGACTCACGGCTGTAATCCTAGCATTTTGGGAGGCTAAGGTGGGTGGATTAACCGAGGTCAGGAGTTCGAGACCAGCCTGGCCAATATGGTGAAACCCTGTCTCTATTAAAAAATACAAAAATTAGCCAGATGTGATGGTAGGCACCCAATCCCAGCTACTTGGGAGGCTCAGGCAGGAGAATGGCTTGAGTCCAGGAGGCAGAGGTTACAGTGAGCTGAGATTATGCCACTGCACTCCAGCCTGGACAACAAAGTGAGACCCCATCTCAGAAAAAAAAAAAGAAACAAATACCAAATTGGTGAATATTTCAGTGCTATATTAAGATAGAAAAAATAATGTGTGCACTTACACTATTTATTAACTATAAAATATTTTAATTTTATATATAATTAAGTATTGTCTCTGTATCTATGAGAAAGCAATTTTGTCAATCAGGATCAAGTCTGAATTTCTAATGAAATAGTTGTATGAATAAGTGGTTCAAGAAGAAATAATTTCTCACTATCAAACATAGATTAGATATAAAACCTTCGGTGGAGGTAAACCAAGTAGATGTGACATTTGTTTCTTATTGCTGCTAAAATAGACTGCACAAATTTTGTGGCTTAAATTGATACACATTCATTATCCTACAGTTTTGGGTATCAGAAATTCAACATGTGCCTCACAAGCTAAAATCAAGGTGTTGGTACCATTGAATTCCTTCTGGGAGCTCTGGGAGAGAATGCATTTCCTTGCTTATTTCAGCTTCTGGAGGCCACCCACATTCCTTGAGCCTGGTCTCTTTTCTATATTGAAAGCCAACAACACTCTCCCAGCATCCTCTGCTTCCCTTATCACATCTCCTCAACACTCCCACTTTGTCAGGACGAAGTCCCAGTCCTGCTCACCTCAGGCCACCATGCTGCCCAGCTCCTTTGTTTCCTGGCCACAGGCCACTGGTCACTTTCTGTTTGCCTGTTCTCCATGTACAGCTGGAAACTGGTCACAAGTCTTCCCTGCCTTCTGTTTCTAAAGATGCACTAACATTCAGTCTGTAGGGATGCATTGGAGGTCTCAAAGTTATGGGAAAACATTCACTGACTTTATTTTCTCCTCATGAGGTATAATTATTATTAGTATTTGGAATGCGTGAGACAGGAGGGATCCCAGAACTATTTGTTCTACATCTTTATTTCTAGACAGGTTTTATTGAAGTATAATCAGCATACCATACTGCACACTGACCAATTGCAATGTATGGTTCAATGACTTTTAGAAAATGTATACAGTTATGCAACTTTCACGCTGACTCAGCTTTAGAACACTCCCATCACCTCAAAAATGTCCTACTTGGCTATTCACTATGTATCTACACTGCCACTCTCAGCCTCAGGCAACACAAAGTCTGCTTTATGTGTCTATGGTTTATGTTCCTACTGTTTTACATAATGAAAATATAATATGTAATCTTTTTGTCTCTCCTCTTCCATTGAGCCTAATGTGTCTGAGCTTCATCCATGTTTTTGGTATATCAGTACTTTGTTCCTTTCTATTGGTGAGATATACCACATGATGTTTATTTATAAACCAGTTAATGGCTAATTATATTATTTCTACATTTTGTTTATTAAAAATAACACTGCAGTAAATAGTTGTGGACAAATCTTTTTGTTTTCATTTCTTTTGTGTGAAATATTCCAGAGTAGAATTGCTAGCTCATATGGTAAGTGGATATTTAACTTTTTAAAGTTAAATAAACTTCCAAATACTGCATCATTTTATGTTCTCATCAGCAATGTATGAGGGTTCTAGTTGCTTCTCATACTTGCTATAATTTATTATTTTCAGGGTTTTATAAACAAAATTATAGTCATTGTATTGGTTGCAAAATGACATCTCATTATGACTATATTTTACATTTCCTAGTCTAGGAATAAAGAAAAATTCTTTAATGTTATAACATCCATTTAAAAAGCCAGGCAGCAAACATCACACTCAATAGTGAAAGACTGAATGCTTTTCACTTAAAATTAGGAGCACGTAAGCAAGCCCATTCTCCTCACTGCTAGTGATCATCGTACTAAAATGTTAACCAGTGTAAGAAAGCACTAAAATAAATAAAAACAGTGTAGGTTGAAAAAAAGAATGAAATTCACCTTACTTGCAAATAATCATTTGTAGAAAAATACTAAGTTTTTTTATAAAAGCAAAACTCTTTAGAACTAATATAAGGTCAATGTGCAAAGATCAATTGTTTATCTGTATCAATAATCTATTGAAAACCAAAATTTAAAACACAGTGAAATTTAGAATGACTCCCCCAAAAAAGTTATACATTTAACCAACATGTACAGAACCTGTATGTCAAAAACTAAAAATGGTGATAAAAACTTAAAAAACAAATAAATAAATCATCATGTTTAAAGATTAGAAAATGCAACAAAGTAAAGATGTCAATTCTCTCCATAAATAGTTAATGTATGCAGAGCTTAATATCTAGGTGATAGTTGATAGGTGCAGCAAACCACCATGGCACACATTTACCTATGTAACAATCCTGCATGTTCTGCATCTATATCCTGGAATGTAAAATGAAGTTAAATGTCAAAAAACTATTTTCATATCAGTCTATAAACTTAATCCAATTAGTATCAAAATTATGCCAGGAGTTTTTGTAAATATTCACAAGCTGATTCTAAAATTTATATAGAAATGCAAAGGAAATAGAAGAGCTAAAAACAATCTTGAAAAAGAACAATAAAGTTGAAGGAAGCACATGACCAAATTCTGGAGTTATAATACAGCTACCATAGTCAAGACAACGCCATATTGTTGGGGATGTTGACGCAGATCAATAGAACAGAATATGCAGTGGTAAATGAAAAACACATTCAGACTCAGTAAGGTCATGAGCTTATTAGAAATAATTGTTTGGGGATGGGCTATTGTAATGGGGAGAACACTCATCTTAAAGTCAGCAAGCATCTCGAGGATTATAGAGCGGATTAAACAGATGGGAAGGAACTGGGTATGGGGAAGTGGAAAGAAAGTGCTCAGACAGTACATGAGAGCATGTTTTAGTCTGATGTCAGTCTATTTTCTAAAGGGGTCCTGAGGAAGACAGGTGTACTGGCTGAGGCTGGATGGGCCAAAGTTCAAGGGAATCTTAACTAAATTTTGTTAAGAAACATTTTGTTCCCGTTGATTGGCGGGGACATGAAGTTCAGCTTGTCACTGATAAAGTAAAGAATAGGAATTTGGGGATTCCATGTCTAGCCGTGTTCTAGGTCAAACAAGTGGCATCTTTTATTCCACTGCAGTCACATTGGAAGGGTGGTTCTTTAGGGTGAGCCATATTCTGGAACACGGAATAGACAGATCCTTCACCTTTGTTTTCCCAGGGTCACAGGGCTCAGGTAAAATTCAACATTGTTAAGAACTTAGAAATAGGTGAACACAAACACATCCAACTGATTTTTCAACAATTTTCAGAAGCAATTCCTTGGAGAAAGTCTCATCTTTTAAACAAATGGTGTTGGAACAAATGGACATCCACAGGCAAAATCTAAACAAGTAAATTTAAAAACTCATTGAGACTCAGAGTTTATTTAAAATTAAATTATGGATTCAGATTTAAAATATATAACTGGAACTTCCATAACCAATGGAGTAAGTTATTGTGACCTAATATTAGACAGAGTTCTTAGACACGAAACCAAGAACACAATCCATTAAAAACAGAAATGAAACATAGAACTTCACCAGAATTAAAGTGTTTTGCTCCGGGAAAGACTTTGTTAAGAACATAAAAAGGTAAGCCACAGACAGGGAAAAATATTAGCAAATCACACATCTGACAAAGTATTTGCTTTGAAAATATAGAAAGTGCTTTCTAAATGTAACAGTAAGGAAACAAACAATTTAGCTAGAACATGAACAAAAGACTTAAGGGACATTTCACCTATCCAAGAGGATATATAATAGTAAATATCCCCATGAAATGATGTTAGCACCATTGTTCATTAGGGAAATGTAAATTAAAATTACAATGAGATGCCAGTACACTCTTATATGAATGGCTAAAATTTAAAAAGAAATTACATGCTGTTAATACCAAATTCTGGTAAGAATGTGGAAAATCTGGATCTCAGCACATAGCTTGCAAGACTATAAAATGGTTATAGCCATTTTGGAGAACAGGCTTGGTAGTTAAATATACACTACATAAATATACACTATAGAACTCAGAAATTATATTCTTAGGTAGTTATAATTGAGAAATGAAAACATCTTCAAACCAAAAGCTGGAATGCAGAGCTAAGCAAGATATTGTCTGCCCACATGACAATATAGAGTTACCATATGACTCAACAACTGAGTAGCACACAAAACCATTACACAATTAATTGTTCATAGTACTGTTATTCATGATAGTAAAATCATAGAAACAACACAATTTTATGAAGTAATAAATACATAAATAAAAGTGGTATATTCACAAAATAGTATTCAGCAATAAAAAGTAATGGAATTCTGAAACACGCTAAAATGTAAATGAACTTTAACAGTATTCTGTTAAGAGAAAGAAGTCAGTCATCACAGACCACATGCATGATTTTATTCATTTGAAATATCTAGAGTAAAAATTCCATAGAGACAGGCATAAAGTACATTCTTTTTTGTTTTTGTTTTTGTTTTTATAAAGACAGGGTCTTGCTGTGTTGACCAGGCTAGTTTCCAAGTCCTGGGCTCAAGGAATCCTCCTGCCTTGGCCTCCAAAGTGCTGAGATTGCAGGCTTGAGCCACCATACCTAGCTGGAAAGTAGACACTTGATTGTCTAGTGCTATGTGCGTTTTAGGTCAGGTAAATAAGTCTTACTGGTAATAGGTATGGAGTTTCTTTTGGAGTGAAGAAATGTTTTCAAATTAGATTGTGGTGATGGCTGCACAACTCTGTGAATATATCAAAATCTATTGAGTTGTTTTTTTCTAAAGGGATGAATTTCATGATCTGAATTATATCTCAGTTAACCTGTTAAAATAGCATTCTTTATCATTTAGTATTTATAAAATTTTTCGAATGTCAAAATTACAATAATGAAGACAATTCCATAATTGCCAAGGTTTAAGTTTGGGATTAGGTGTGCCCATATGTTAGTGTTATACTAATGTCAAATTTCTGGTTCTGATGATGTACTATGGTTTAGTAAGATGTTATCTCTGAGAAGCTGGATGGAGGGTATGTGTGAACACTACTATTTTTGCCACGTTTTTTAAATCTAAAGTATATCAATTTTAAAGATTTAAAAATCTAGCTACTGAGAAAATGAATCTTATTTTTGAGAAAAAATCTTTCTGACACATTTTGAGCCAATATTGCTTTAGGTCAACATCCAGTTGAGTGGCAATGTTATTGGTATTTCAGTTTGTTGGATACTTCTCTTTTATAACATAAGTCTTATGGTTTGTTCAGTTATGTCCACAAATTGATCGTTTGAGCTTTGAAGTGTTCTGCTTCTGAGAACATTACTTTCAACCTTTAAAGAGATGTTCAGTTAGAAATACTTCAGGTTTAAGGACCAAACACAATACATTTAGTCATATCATCGTCCAGCTATTAAAGAAAAGAAAAAAGAAAATATATGACTTCATAATACTAACCTCTGAAAAAGGAGAAACTAAGCAGTATAAGCAGCAATGCATTAGAAACTGACCAACTATTTGTTTCTTTTATTGTGTCTCTAGCATAATTTTTAAACAACAACATGGGTTGGCTCTGTGATTTATTGATCAGTCTTATCAGTCTTTCACTGAATCTGTGAGATCATGTGAGTTTTGAAGAAAAAAAAAGAAAAGAAGCTCAAAAAATAATACCTGCTGAGCCTGCCAATACAGGAGTATTTTTGACAATTACAAGACAAAACAACCATATTGTAGGAAAGGCTTTGACAGAATTAAGTGAACCATATTGACAAGATACCATGGCAGCATCTGGTGGGTTGTTTCAGATGAATGCTCTCATTTCCTTGTCAGTCTGCTAATATGTGATGAATTTCATGGACTGTCTTTGTTTCTCACAGCACTTTGGAAGCAGGAGATGTTACCTTGAGCGAAATCACTGCTATATATTCTATAAAATACCTCCATAAGAAATATAGGTACTCTCAAAGATGTGACAATAGCAGTTTCCAAATTTTACTCCAAATTTTCAGTCAAAAGAAATTGCCATTACTGTTATACAAGCTTAACAAAACATATAGCAGTAATGTTTTACTATACATATGTATATTATTGAAATAGTGACTTTTAAAAATGGGTATTCATATGGAAAAACTCTTATCCCTGCTCCAAAGATAGGAAAACTGCTTAAAAACCTAGTATTTTTCAAGTGTGATGCAGTAACTAGTAACTCCCTGTCTCAGGGAGAGTGACAAGAAGGTTAGTCCTTAGAGGGACTGACCTTCATTATATAGGGAAGTAATAGCTACTGAAATACTGAACTCCCCTTTACAGATTGGTCATAGATCAGAATAACATTCAATATTATAATGTCTTATTTCTTCTTCTGGAATGCACTAAATATCATTCTATGACATTCCTCACTGAGAACATTAATTACAACATTTTACATATTTATCAAAATGCTTTTGTAGTGGAAAAAATAAAAAGTTATAGCTACTCAGTAGGGGACAAGTTATATTAATTACGATATGCTTGTAATATTTCATTGCCATAAAAGTGAGTTACATATGCATGTGCTCATACAAGAAATTGTAAAGTATAATTTGTTAAAAACAGATGAATTATTAGCATCTTTTTTATAAGTAAATAAGAATAAACATATACATGTTTTATTTTTTCAGTAAGAGTCCTAAAAAAATAAAAATGGCTGTTATGTTATCAAAACCCCAGGGTTTCAGTCTAGGTCCTATTGCTCACCACACAGAAAGCCAATCACTGAGACAACAAGTATTACCAAAGAAGAAAGCTTTAATCAGGTGCTGTAGCCAAGAAGATGGGAGCTCTATCTCAAATCCATTTCCCTGACCAACTATTATAAAATTAGGGCTTTATATAGCAGGGAAGAAATGTAACTGTATGTGGGAAAACAGGAATTAGAGTTAGTTAAGAAAGAGTAGTTGGTAAACAGGAAATCATGAGGGTAATGGGTCTGGCATTTCACTGTTCAGATGCTGTGATCTGATGCATTTTAGCTTCTTGAAGCTCTCTGTGAGGCCTAATGGTTGCTTCCCTGAGAAAGAAACTCAGATAAGACAAATGTAACTTTCTCAATTTTAAGACTGAGAAGATCAATTTGTATGTTTATTGAAATAAACCATTAACATCACTTCCATAGGGTATTTGGGCGAATTCCAGTCACCTCTAGTGAGATAAACTGAAGGCTGTAGTGAGGATAGATGCTTTTACTTTTTATGTATTTTCTTCTCAAATGGTTCAAATGTTTTAACTATATGTGAATAGTTATCTTTCTTACTAGTCATTTGAAGGAGGAAGACTAAAAACTGCTTTTTCTTTTAATTCATTACATTGTGTTTCTTAAAAATGAAAGGAACAACAATAATGGGGACCCACATACTTGCGTCCTTCATAGATTTGGGGGCTTTGGTTTGTCTGGTTCACTCCTCCATCACTTGTGTGTGGCCATGTGAGGAACTCAATAAATGTTCATTTAATGAATAAATGACAAATGCTAATAAACATTTATTATACTATTAAAGTTAAAATAATACATTTTATTATTTTATTAATGGTATAATAAATGTTATTTAAATTAAATAAATTAAAATAAAATTTAAATATTTTATATTTAAATTTAAAATAAAATGGGTTGAATGATACTTTTAGCATGTTCTTGTTTTCTCCCAAGCATTTACTTTGCCTGATGAGAAGAGATGAAACACCAATAGTAGAATGCTTCTGATGATCAAGTCATTATGAAGGTGTAAAAAGAAAGCAGATAAGTTACTCATTTATTAACTATTTATGAAGGCTTAATATGAATTAGATGGAAGAGAACAGTAAGAATGCACGTGTGTAGATAAAATTTAAATTATATGAATATAATCATAAATAAGAATTGGTATAAAAAGTTGTGAAAGACTAAGAATTTATATGAATTGGCCTTTCCATGAAAGTATCACTGGTTATATTACACACAGGCCAAAACTCAGTGATTGGGAGAAATTAAAAGATGGAGAAAAATTTTCAAATCAGAGACAGTTTTGCTTGAGGATAACACAAGGCATAAAAGATCTTATAATCCATGAACCCTGAGAAAGCATGTATGGCTCACAGAAGCATATAGGAGAGTACAACCACAGAGATTATCGGGGCCCATCTCAGAACTGAGCTGTAGTACATTTGGTAGAATTTATCCTTTACTCTAAGAGCCATCAGAAACCAATGAAAAGTTTTAAGAAAATGGCTAGTTGATGAAGTGTATTTCCTGTGTCTATTAATACTAGTGTGTGTTTTCCCTTTTCTCTGGACTGTTAATATAATGAACTACATTAACTGATTTTTAAAAGTTGAACAAGTTCTGAATTTTGGAAGAAGTCTGATTTGTTAGTAATATATTATTATTTCAATAGATGGATGGAAAGATAGATTTATACATTCATAACAGGATTTTATTTGCTAACATTTTGCTAAAGTGTTATATATCTATGTTTATGTGGGATGTTGTTCTGATGTTGTCTTTTTTGTACTATCTTTTTCTATTTTCAGCATCAAAGTAAAGCTGGTGTCATAAAATGATTTGAGAAGTGTTCATTTATCTTCTACTTCTGGATGAATTTGCTTCAGATTATTGTTATTTTTTCATTATTTAGGAGAATTAAATCACCTGGTTATTAAGATGGTTCTTGGCGAATTGTTCTTTGTTAATTTGTAGTTGTCAAGAAATTAGTCCATTTTATCCAACTGGTCAAATTTATGCACACATGGTTCTTTGTAGTACCATAATTCTAATACCTCTGTGGTCTCTAGCAATATCCTCTCTACACAGTTCCTAATGTTAGCAACTTGTGTCTGATCTCTTGATTTCTTTGTCAGTCTTATGAAAAATTTATCAATTGTTTTGATCCTTTAAAAATGTAGCTTTGGTTTTATTGATTTTTTAAAATTTTTTTTCTTTTTTTTTTTTTAGAGACAGGGTTGCACCATGTTGGCCAGGATGGTCTTGATCTCTTGACCTTGTGATCCCCCCGCCTCAGCATCCCAAAGTGCTAGGATTACAGGAGTGAGCTACCACTCCCAGCTGGGTTTTACTGATTTTTAAAAATTGTTTTTATGTTTTCAATTTCATTGATTTCTGCATTAATCTTAATTATTTCCTTGCTTCTACTTGTTTTGTGTTTATTTTCTTATATCCTTTCTGGTTTCTTGAAGTGAGAGTTTTGGTTACTCCTTTCAGTTGTTTCAGTTATGCTGTTATTTTCTTTTTTCTTTTTTTTTAATTGCATTTTAGGTTTTTGGGTACATGTGAAGAACATACAAGATTGTTACTTAGGTACATACATGGCAATGTGATTTGCTGCCTTCTTCCCCATCACCTATATCTGGCATCTCTCCCCATACTATCTCTCTCCAACTCCCCATGCCCTGTTGTCCCTGCCCTGTTTCTCCTCAACAGACCCCAGTGTGTGATGCTCCCTTCGGTGTGTCCATGTGTTCTCATTGTTCAACACCCACCTATGAGTGAGAACATGTGGTGTTTGATTTTCTGTTCTTGTGTCAGTTTGCTGAGAATGACGGCTTCCAGGTTCATCCATGTCCCTACAAAGGACACAAACTCATCGTTTTTTATGGCTGCATGTTTCAGTTATGTTTCAAATAATTTTTTAAAATAAGGAAATATATCTTTCTTATTACTCTAGTGTTTACCTTATGAGAAGAGATAAAATACCATTAATAAAATGCTTCTGATGCTCAGGTTATTATGAATGAATGAATGCTAGACTATTTTCAGCATTCTTCGTTCCATTCATTCATATGATCAGTATCTCTACCTGGAATCCTTTCCCTCTGAGTGAAAGACTTTAATTCTTCTTTATCTGCTGGACCATCAGAGATGAATTTGTTCAGCTTTCACAGATCCAAAAAATATTTATTTTACCTTGAATTTTAAAAATATTACTAAATATAGAATTCTGATAATTTTTTCTTCGATTACTGTAAATGTGCAACTCCATGGACTGACAGCTAGCACATTTTAATGAGAAGTCTCCTATGCTGTTTTCATTTTGCCCTTTATACATAAGGTAACTTTTGGGGCAGCTTCTTCTTAAGATTCTTTCCCACTAATTTGAAACAATTTGATTATGATCAGCCTTGTTCGGTTATTAATGTTTCTTCTTCTTTTGGTTCATACAAAGTTTTAGGCCTATATATGTATGCTTTTAGTGAATTTGAAAAACAGTGGCCATATTTGTTCAAATATTTCTTAAGGATTTCAGTTATAAATATTATTAGCCTCTTGATGTTCTCCAGCCTCCTGATTCTCTGCTCATGTTTTCTTCCATCATTTAATCCTACTGGATTTCCTTTTGGATAGTCTTGACTGTTAGATCTTCAAGTTCATTTATCCTGCTTTTTTGCAATGCTGATAGGCTGTTAATCTCACTCAATACATTTTTATGGCAGACATTGTATATTTCATCTCCATAATTTTCATTTGAGTATTTTTGCATTTCATATCCATCCTCAAAATGTTCACATATTCCTCTACTTTTTCAACCTATGGAACATATTCAAAATAGCTTCTTTAATATCCTTGTCTAATAATTCCACTTCCTACAGTGTGTTTCTATTGAATGATTACTCTCCTCACTAAGGGTCATTTTCCTTGCTTCATTTCATGCCTCGTAATTTTTTATTAGATTCTTAACATTGGAATCTTGTCGGGTGATATTTTTTTCCCCATATATCTTTGAGTATATTTCAGCTATTTTCTAAGATTCAATTAAGTTCCTTTGAATCAGTCAATTATTTCTAGGCTTGTTTTTAAACATTCTTAGCTGGGAAAAGAGCAGCCCTTAATCTAGAGAGAACTTGGCCAGAGTACTAAGGTCATACCCTTCTAAGAACTCTTCTTGAAGTGCCATTCCATGTGTTAGTGGGTCTTCTCACTCTGTCTAGGGGGACACGCTACTATTCTTAGCCCAGAGTCAGATCCTGGGATAGTTCTGCATGCCTGGTATCTTTTCCCAGTTATAAGTACTGTTCTGTATTCTGCTGAACTCTTAAGGCGACTCATCCTTAAAACTCCAAAGTTCTCATGATATCTACCTCTTTGCTAATATTTTACATTGTGTTTCTAGCTGCCTGACTTTCCTATATAAATAAATTCTGCCTTATCAGCCTATAAATTCTGCCTTCTCAACTTAGAGAGGCAACCAGGCACTGTCGGGGTTCCCTGTACTGCAGCCTGCAATTCTCTTCAGGCTGTAAGCTGAGTCAGCCACAGAGTTCACTTCACTCATCGTCTTGTGTCAGGTATCATTGTTTTGTGTGGCTTGTTTCCAGTACTGAAAACCAGTGTTTAATACATTTTGTTTGGTATTCTGCTTGTTCAAGACAGGAGTTTAAATCTAACTCCTGATATTCTATTATTTTCAGAAACAAAAATTCTATGGCATTTTACTATTTTTATCATTGTCATTTAATTATATGTATTCTATGATAAAAGAATCAGAGCATTATCTTCTATTAATCCTTAGTTTCCTAAACTTTCTTTATTGCCTATACATCTTTCTGAGGATTCAGAATCATTCCGTCATAAACCTATTCTTGACCCAATACCCCTTCATCCCAACAAAGACCCCTTCCCCATATGAAGCCAATGGATGGCTGTAACACTGGAAATATGCTGGCTTTCACGGTGTCAGACAAAGACCAGTCAGAACTCAGTGAGTCCATGTGCCTCTAGCTACTCATTGTCTCTCTTACATTTCTGTCATACTACCCAACTCTTATCCCTTGAAATGACCAAACAACCAGGCTTCCATGTTAATTATGTATTCTTTATCACATTATCAAGGTTAAGCATATAAGTTCCATTGCTCACAACTTAACAAAAAAGGAAAAATAAAGAAAGTAAACTGGAGATAACACCTGTCATAAATAAAAATTGGAATGGGCTGGAACAGTACCGAGAAAAGCTTTATAGCAATTTGACAGAGAAAACCTTCCTGGCTCACTCATATTTGTGACACAGATGAGTGATGTGATTATTCCCAGGTCCTGGCATAAAAAGTTTATCACACCCCACAGGATCAGA
Source organism: Leontopithecus rosalia (assembly GCA_028533165.1). Taxonomy (NCBI): domain Eukaryota; kingdom Metazoa; phylum Chordata; class Mammalia; order Primates; family Cebidae; genus Leontopithecus; species Leontopithecus rosalia. Next base: position 150,574,957 of record CM052651.1, read on the forward strand.
CACAATGTTTATTTCTTTCTCTGAGTGCATTAACATACACTTCTTTTTCATAGAAAAACATCCAACTTGAGTCATCTTTTTCAAGGTTGATTCTTTATGTGACCTTAACGATTACACCACAAAGTATGATGGCTGTAACAGAGAGCCAAGGCACACGCGGCTTTCAGCAGAGGTCAAAAAGACACAGGGCATGAAGAGAAAATGGAACGAAAGAGAGGTATTAATATTTGCTTCTCTTCAAGGAACCAAACACGTCTGGGTGGCATTCGGAAGAGGCATACAGGGACATAGAGGCACGGTTTCCCAAGGATGAAGCTTCCCTTCCTAACGTCCTCCCCCAGGTGCGGTAATCTTGGCGAGCTCTTCTGTGCATGCTGCAGTGCTGTGTACACAAAGTGGGGAGCATACGAAAGAAATAGTGCATCCATCCCCTGATGGTCTTTCTAAAACAGCACTTTAACTTATCTCTCTATGACCTGAATTTCAGTGCTGAAAATGTCCCGAGGAAAAAGTGTGTCAAAACAATTGCTCCGTCAACCTTTAACCCACTACACCAGAAATATAGTTGGAAATGTATTTTTCTAGCAATTAAAATACATCATTGGGGCAGGAAAACTCAAGGAAAAATTAATTCTTTCTTTTTTAAACAAAGAAAGAAAGAAAAAACTGAATTAATGCTATACAGAGAGAAATATTGGTAAACCACAGCAAATGATAAAGACAATTCTGATGGCAAAAGTTAACAAATATTAATGCTTTGATTCCATCCATCTACACATTACACCTGAGCAATGAGGTTATTTAGGATGTGTAGTGCAAGTAAATAGGTAGAGTTGGTTGTTTTTTGAGTTTCTTTTGCTCTGTTAAAAAGAGTAATAGCAGGAGATATTGATAAGAAAATCAGGCTTTGATAACTGAATAGGTTTTTTTATTATTTTAAAGCAGGTGGGTGATAAAACATAAGATTTGTGTTAAGTAACTTAAATCACATAACTTAAAGTGACAAGGAACAATTTAAAAATAACTCTACTAGCTGTATCAGCACATTCTTACACTACTATAAAGATAGTATCTGAGGCTGGGTGTGTGGTTTATGCCTGTAATCCCAGCACTTAGGAAGTTCGAGCTGAGTGGATCACTTGAGGCCAGGGGTTTGAGAACAGCCTGGCCCACATGGTGAAACCTTGGGTCTACTAAAAATACAAAAATTACCCACGCTTGGTGGTGCATGCCTGTAATCCCAGCTTCACAGGAGGTTGAGGCATGAGAATTGCTTGAACCTGGGAGATGGAGGTTTCAGGGAACAGAGTTCATGCCACTGCACTCCAGCCTGGGTCACAGAGTAAGACTCTGTCTCAAAATAAAATAAAATAAAATAAGATAGTACCTGAGATTGGGTAATTTATAAACAAAAGAGGTTTAATTGACTCACAGTTCCACATGGCTGGGGAGGCCTCAGGAAACTTACAATCATCAGAAGGGAGAAAGGAAGCAAGGTATGTCTTACATGGTGGCAGGGGAGACAGAGAGCAAGTAAAGGGGAAGTGCCACACTTTAAAACCATCAGACCTCGTGGTATCTTTCTCACTACCATGAGAGCAGCATAAGGGAAACCGTCCCCGTGATCCCATCACCCCCCACCAGGTCCCTTCCTCAATGAATGGGGATTACTATTGATTATAATTCAAGATGAGATTTGCATAGGGATACAGAACGAAACCATATCACTAGCCTTCAAATCTCATTTTGTTTTATAGGGTGAATGCAATTCAGGACAATGAAGTTCAGCACTGAACACAGCTCGGGATTTTAAGTTTTCTCACAGCCCTGCTTCTACTTTTCTCAGACACACTGTTTCATGGGCCATGATCTTTATTCAGTTAAAATTAAGTATGCCCACTTCCTATTTTTCATATCCTAATCATAAGTTTCTTACAGCAGTTCATTTATTTTTTCCTCCCTCTTGTACAACACTTTGAAGAAAGCAGATAGCCAAAAGATATTTTTGACTGAACGGATGGAGGAAGATAAGGAGTGAAGACCCCAATTTCTTTCCCCTCATAACGGAGTCAAAGGGGACTCCATTATGAAGGAGTGTTGGTGAGAGAATGTGGATCCTTACAGCAAATGGCAACTGTATGAGAGATGGAAGATTTAATCCAAGCTGTGCCAAGGCTCACCAACCTAGACAGGTGAGAACTGGGCCATCGATCCAAACAAGGGTAAACATTAAATGTACCTGAGGGAAAGGCCAAATATGATGATTGTGAAAGACTGGAAAACATGACAAATTACTGTGAAGGAATTTCTGAGCTTAGTAAAATACATTTCTGGGGGTTTGGATATGTTGCATTGTGAGCTGTCAAAGGATTCCAAAGTTCAGGTATTGAGCCGCTTTATCTTTTAATATTTCAAATTCAGTGATGCTTTTGAGTTTATATTTGGTTTAACAAAAAAATTCATTTAAGCACAAGCATATATAGCTTCAAATCCATGTCTATGCTCCCCCACTTAAGGATGAAAGAAACATCTAGTCAAGGGAATATGTGCCTTGATTTATTTCTCTAGTAGTAATGATGAATTGCACTATGTCTTCTACATTCCCATGACATGTCACTTCCGTAACCCTTGGTGTTCAACTACAAGACAGAGAGGTTAGAAGTGCAGGTGATTGCTGTGCACAAGGGTTTTTCCTAACTGAGAACCTAACTGGCTCATATAGGGATTAAAACCACAAGCCTGGCCCTCATAATCACCTAACCCACCACTCTAACCTCCAGAGCTAACTGACCCAGACAATAAAGGCTGCAGGAGATACCTGCTGAGCTATTAGGTTGATAAATGGGAAGGACTTCAGAGTACAGCATCTTATGAAAAATAATATAATAATTTAAGCAGTTGTCCATCCCAGTGGTACCAATTTATAGCCAGGGCTAACTCAATAGTTTCTTCTTACCCAGAGGCCAAGCACTGCTGAGCTACATCATTCACAGAGAGACATAAAATAAACACATCTAATACATAACAAGAATGTCATAAGTCCAAAACAAAAGCAGGATTGCATACAGAATTTTCAACTAACCTTCTGCCTCTACCATTCAAAGTAAAAGAAGAAGAACAAAGCTAATGGAATGCTCTCCTAAATTATGACTTTTTAAAATGACTTAATTAATCAGTATATGAATTAATATCTTTAAGTAGATGAAATTTAATATGGTCATAAACAGAATATTAAATGTACTATATTTTTCATACATTAATAATAATAATACTGGTAAACAGCTATCAGCTCATGTAAAACATATTCAAAGTGTGGTGATGTCAATTGTTAAAACACGAAGAAAACATCCTGAGTGATTCACATCGTGTCACTTAGGGTTGAGCCACAATAAAGATCTTTGATATGGAGCATTTATTTATGAAAAAACATGAATTTTTTTATTTGAGAGGAAAATTAATAAAGATTGTATTTTGTTATCATTTCTTGGATTTTGTTTTGCCATGTTGATTTTAGGAGATTGATCATTTCTTAAAAAATGGTGTGAAATTTTGGAGAGTGCCACCTGATGAGTTGAGAGCCCTGGTTTCATGACTAACCAGCAAGATTTTTCAAACATTTATGTAACTGAGAAAGAAAAAAAGAACGTAAGAAAATCAAGGCATGTTTGCCATTTTCCTAGAAATAAATTGGTATTCTTTAATAATTCTGTCATAGGGGCTGGGCGTGGTGGA
>CM052651.1:150588667-150613531 GCA_028533165.1 Leontopithecus rosalia
TATCTAATACATGCTATGCGCCAGTCACTGTACTAGAATTTCTATATATTTTAATTGCTTCATTTATTTATTATTCCTATTTACCTTTCATGCTGATTTTAGGCCCACTTCTCTCTACTTTTATTGCATACTAGGATGTGTGCACTGTAGCTACTAAAATATATTCATATTATCTGCTTGAGTTCAGAAGTTAAATGGTAAAAAGGTTGTCATACCTGCATTTTCAGCAATTATTAGTCTAAACGTGCTTTTAAGAAGTGGACTCTTTAATTTTTTTGTTGGGTCAGAATAATATTACAGAAAACAATGTTACATTACAAGCCAGGCAGTATGGTACTGGAGCAAAATCAAAGACCACTCTTATGTCCTTCTTAGAACACTAGCAAAGATAGTGTCTATTTTTTTAATAGCTACAAAGTAAGTTAGTAAAAGAAAAAAGTTTAGAACATGGATTAAGTATTAAAATAGAACTTTTAGGTAATTTTATATAATCATATAGCTAACATCTGGGTGCGTCCTTAAATGAACCCAAGATATGAGGGTAAATTGTGTTTGAACACCTTAAGTCATAGAAAGCTTTTTCCTTGCTAGGGCAGTATATTTTTAGAGCTTGAATTATTTCAGTGTTCTTCCTTTAAGGAATCTATTTCAATTGAATTTCTATTATACCACTTTGTACTTCTGTAGTGTGACTTCCCAGATCTTGGGAGAATCTTAGTAAAACTATGTGCATTTTTTCCACTGATGTATTTTGTAGATTTTATAACTAGATCTGACTACTGTCTTGTTGCCCATGACCTCAGTCCTGGGCAGATCTATTAAGAGCCTCTTGCTTTCTTATCACTTGGCAATTGCTTCTCTCTGTTGAGACCCCCATTCCATTCAGAGGGGACAAGAGCCCCATCTTCATTCTCTACAGCTGCCCCTCTCGCTGCTTGCATTGCTCAGACCAGCTCTCTGAATGGGGTTCCTGCCCAGCTGTGCTGCACCTTAGTACATCGAAAAACACAAGAAAAAAAATGCTACCAATTCTCCTCGAAAACTTTCGAACCCCTTATTTGCTTCTGCTTTCATCCCCTCAAGAAGCATGTCACTATGTTCCTCTCATTTTTTTCAGTCCCAAATCAGCACCAATTCCATATTTTATATATTATGAACCTTTGATTAGTAAAGAATGTCCTCAACTGGAAGTTTCTTTAGAAATGACTTCAAATACAAAACCTGCTAGTTAAGAAATCAAATGTAGCAGAATAAAGAGTGAACTGTATTTTAAATTGATTCCTGGCTCAGTAACGACTAAGAACCATAGCATCCTCAAAGCTTCATGGACTTTAAGCGGGTAAAAGTGTTCTGAATTAGAATGACTCTTTGTAAAAGGCAAAGAGATAAATTATTCCACTTGTTAATTCTGTACACAGAACTTCAGACAGTCCCTAAAGTAAACAAACCAAGTAGCTAGGAGGGAAATACTGAGTGTGAAAGAGTTGATGAGCTAATTACATAATTATTGAAAAATATTAAAGTAAACAGTCAGCAAATCTAAAGGGGTTGAACTGTTTTTCTAAATTCAACTTCTCATAGGATGTTACCAAAACAGTAAAAGAGAGTTAGCACTGCTGTCTCAGGAAACTAAATATTTCATGCTTCATTGCTAGTCTTATTTAAATATATATTTTTGAATAATTTTCAGTCTCTTAGAATGGAAATATGATATTTCATTGCAATTTGCAGGAAGGTTTTTTCAGTTGAAGCACAGAAAGCATATTTATCTTTGGCCCATGATCATAGGTTCATACACACAAAAAAGATAAAATGTAGTGCATATAATCTGTTTGCTGGGTGTGAATGAGGAGTCCTTTAGAAATTAAGTGCATTTTGAATGTTAGACTGACTGCATTTTCATTTAGGTGAATGTTATGAGCAGGGCTGTTACCCTTTTAGTATGCTAGGCTCACACATTAAAATCTTACTCCCGATGTGGTCTGGTTTTCTTGCTTTCATCAAATTGCTACCTCTCAGCAGGAACCCAGACAACCGGGGTGCCTGCATCACTCTGTGTGGTTTTCTGTAGGAAGCTCCCATAGAGGGTTGTATAATTGTGAATAAGCCTTTTGGAAGAAATGTGAAAGCTCCCATTGTGCTACAACAAGGAAGCAGGCCAATGTTTGAGAGTAGGTTGCTATAGTTTTGCCAAATTATGCAAGGAAAATGCATGAGGCCAATTTTGAAGCCCAGCTGCATCTTTCTAAGATAAATATATGTATATATAGGGGTTTCATTTTTTATTCTAGTTTTGAGTAAAATTACAACTCTACTAAGATGGTGATTTAAAAGACACTTTTACAATTCTATAAAAATACTATGTATCATGATCTATGTAAGACACAATAAACATAACCACTTTTTTCCCCAAAAGTTCCAATGAAACATCTTTGAATAGACTAAAACCTTCTTGACAGTGTCAATTCCTTGATTAAATCTAGCAATGACTCCCCATTGTCTGCTCAATTCCATTTACCCACTGTTTTCTTAGCCAATTTTCTATCTACATAAAACCCAGACCTCAGCTTCAGTTAGGCAGAGCCCTGGGTGGTCCATCAGATATGTCAAGCCGAGTATTGACTGAAAGCTCGGTCTCACATTTTTCTGTGTTATTAGCATATCTTCTCCAGCTTTTGTGTTCAGTGAGCCTGCACCATCTTCTGAGTCCAGGGCCAAACTTATTTCGCAAGGTTCCATTGCTTTCAAACTCACGGGGACTGCAGAACATCAGCCACACCAGGATGGATCCCACAACTGGGTCTTAGCATGCGCTGCTTCACACATTCACTGACAGGGCCCCCTGGCTGCACAAATCTGGGCCATCATTCAAATGGAATTGAAGCCTCTGCTCTGCCATTCACTAGTATATGTATCTCTAAAACTCAGTTTCTCAGTGCTCTTGAAATGGGATTGTAGAACTTGCTTTATTTACTCTGTAAGAGGTGTATGTGGCTCTTATATGGTTAAAGTTCTTTGTAACATATTAAATTCTCTACAAGGTGAGTTATTATTAACACGCATTTATTGTCTCTTCAATGAATTAAAATTTACTGATGGGGATGAACCATGCTTTCTACTCCATTGACTTAATAGAAGTGTAATAGAAGCACCAAGCACTGTGGATTGTAGCTACTCAATATATGTTGTCCAAACTAGACTTGATCATTTATTACCAGACCGAGGAAGAAGTCGTTCAGATAACCAAGCAGTTTTCAAACCCATTCACTGTGGAAAATACTAACCAATCCTACTGCCTGAATACCTGGGACATAACTGGCAACTTTCAGAAAATCTTGAATCCTTCCAAGGCTTTTAGCTACAGATCCTGTCCTCAATAAACACAAAAGCTGCTTAGAGAGACAGGCTTACAAAAGTGATTCATACAATAGTAGAATTATGTACAGGGAGCTTCTTGCAAGATTGGTAGTCAGCAATCAGTGTGGTTGTATTGGTTGTTAAAAATATTGACTATGACACATTGCAGTGTGAACACACGTGGCTGGGCCACAGGAATCACAGAAGCCTCATAAGGGTAAAAGCCAAGTGTCTTAAGGCTTCAAGATGGAAAGAATTGTCCAAGAAACATTGGCTTGCAGATGCTATGAGAGTTGGAGGCAATATGCAATTGTAGGAGCCTTTGAAGATCTTTTAAAGTAAACAAACCTCCTCATGAATAATGCATGACTGGCTGAATGCCTCGTGATTGCAGAACCTCTTTGGGGATAACAGGTTGAATCTGCATTTATTAAAAAATACAATAACAATAATAACAGTAACGAATCTTAACTCTTGTTTTTCCATCTTGTCTTTGCTTTAAAATGCAGAATTGCTCAGATATTCTAATTGTTGAAGAATAAAAGCAGAAAATGGACAATCTTTTAAAATTGCGCACAAGAAGTTTAGGCTCAAACCCTTTCCCTGGTACACTAGCAAGCTTCTTGGACTCGATGCCACTAAGCTTCCCTACCTCCCGCTTCCTCCTCACTAAAGACAGGAATGCTTTTCTAAAACCAGACAGCTTGAATCAGGTCTCCTTGTTTCTCCTGGGGGTCGACAGTAAGAACTTGGGCGTTACTCAGTACTCTACTTCCCAGGACATCTCCCCACCTCTTGGTCCTCTTTTACTGATCATTACTTTTTATTTGCACTTTATTCCTTTTATAACACTTTGTAGCTTTTACAGTCATTTTGCAGTCATTATTTCTTAAGAGGCTGCATCAACCCTGCAAGATGGGCTGGATAAATAAAACAGGTGAGAAAATTCCCTTACAGAACAGTTACGTAATTTGCCTGGCAATTCACCAGCCTTTTTCTAGGATACATGTTTTCTCGGTTTTAGGAGTGCTAATTCTCAGTATTACCCTTTCTGTTCAAATTTTCTTGCATCCTCACTTTATCTTGCTATCAACTTCTACAGCCTGATGCCAGGTGATGGCTCTCCTTCCTTATTGAGAATAAGCACTCATTATAACTGCCGTCTACTTTTTAACCAACACAACTACAGAAGCAGCTGCTTGCAAGTACCCCTTTTTCTTAGTTCTTCCCGTTGGGACACTCAACGTTTTATTGAAGGAGGAACCTCCAACTCCACCCCTATAACTTGTGTTCTCCAAGGTTTTACCCTTGAAGCCATGGCCAAATCCTTAGATGCTCAGGAGTTAAAGATTGAGAAACCGAGGATAAACCCATTCCTAAGAGGTCAAAACCCTTAAGCAGAGCTTTTGACATCCTCACAGAAATAAAGAAACAAAAATTGGAAGTTGGAATTATTGGAAGAGGAGGGGCCTCGTAACACCTTCAACCTTCTGTTAAGACCTCTGAATGGCATTTGCCATTTAGTAAAAGCCAAGTAAAAATACCAGCATAACAAAGCAGGAGACTCAGACTCCAAACTGAGCCTCAGTCTCAGTTCCTGCCAGCCAAAAGAAAGTTAAATCTAATGTCAAAGAAAATAACAGTATTATAAGATATAGAAAAGGAAGAAAAAAGAAAACTGTCATTATTTGCAAGTGAAATAATTGTATGCATAGAATTTTTTTAAATTTAGATAAATTTACAATAATTCATGTATGAATCGAACAATGTTACTGGATACAAGATCAATATAATAATGATAGCTTTTATAGCAGAAATAGGCAAATACACTTTTATGTAATAAATATAGAAATTTAAATAAAATATAAGTAAGTTTTTAAAAATTATTCAACAGCATCCCAAAAATTTACAATACCACAGTGAATCTACAAATGATGGGCATGCATTTTGCTCTAAAATTTTCAAAATATTTTGAGAATAATTGAGGAAGACACATGAAGTGATATATGATTTCAATGGATTGAAAGGTTTAATGTTGTAAAGATGTAATTGAACATAAAATGACCTATTGTTTCAAGGAAATCCTAACCAAAATTCCAGCAGATCTTTTTAGGAAAAGTATGGAAATGTACAAGTTGGTTTAAACATTTTTATGGCCACACAGAGTTCCAAGATAAGAAGAGCAAAGTGAGAGTCTTATACTGCCAGGGATCAAGACTGACTTATACAGCTACAATTATTAGCAGAGTAACATCAACAGAGTAACAATATGTTAATATTGTCGTATGAATAGACAGAACAGGGGAACAGAAGGTCTGAAACAGTCATGCATTTATGTGGTCACCTGATTTACACTAAAGGTGCAAATACCTAGAAATAGGTAGAAAGACCAGCCTTTTCAGTAAAGATTTGAGAGGATCCTTCACCACACACACACACACACACACACACACACACACACACACGATATTCAAATGACCAGTTAACATATAAAAATACACTCAACTTTATTGTCAGTAAGGGGATGCAACCTAAAACGATCATAGGCTATCCCTATATGACCTTTAGGAGAGCTAAGATGAAAAAGACAGATACTACCAAAGTTAGCAACGACATGAATTAGTTGGAATCATCATACATTTGGTTGGAATGTAAAATGTACATCCACCTAGAAAATAAAGTTTGCCAGTGTCTATTAAAGAAGAACATATGTAAACTTTTACCAGCAATTTAACACATGGATATTTACTCAAGAAAAATAAACACATTTCCTGCAAAAAAAAGATGTTACAGAATATTCAAGCATTTTAATTCATAATAAAATTAAACCAGAAATAACCTAACGACTATCAAATAAGAATACACAAAGAAAATGTGTTTTCCAAAAAAACTGAATACTACATAGCAATAAAAGTCAATAAATGGCTATACTGGGTGACAACAAGCGTTATAAATAGAAGACTGAGTGAAGGATGTCAGCATACATGAGCACGTGCTGTATGATTTCACTTACATCAAGTTCAATAATGTGCAAAGCAAAGTCATAGTAATAGAAATCTGCAAATTTCTTTCTTTTGGAAGGGGTAAAGAGCAGTAGGAAATGGGGACATATTTTTAAGTTTCTTGCACTGGTGCATGTCTTGAAAAGGAGTGGAGGATTTACAAGACTTAGGCAATACCTACCTGTATGCGTTATTTGTGCATTTTTCTGTATGTATATTATGCTTCCATAAAAATCATGTAAAAGCACATGGTCCATTATCTCTCACTGAAAAAACAAAATCACTGATTATTTCTCAAGCCCTCTTGGTGCTGCACCGCTTATTCGTTTTTCTGTACAGACTTCTAGAAAGTGTTACAAATGAACTTGCCTCTCACTTTCTCAATTCTTCTTTGCTCCTCAATGTACATATTGTTTTCTCCCAGATTCCACAAAGATGCTCTCTATCAGGACACAAATGAACAGAACACGATTCCAGTTCCAAAAGACGTGGTTCTGTCCTCATCTTCGCCATGTCTCAGCAGCGTTCAGTACTTCATAACTCCCCCACTTCCTGGAAGCCTTCCTTTCCTGACATGGGTGACACAGATTTATCCTAGTTTTCTTCCCAAGTTTTCAGATTCTTGAGTCACATCCTCCTTCACCGGCTTCTTTGGATAATTGTCAAACCTCTGTTTTTCAAAGTTTCTCACCCCTCCAATTTCATAAATTTCTATGTAGGTTTACCAATTAAAAGAACAATGCTTTGTTTTCCAAGGTGAAGAGCATTTTCTTTTCTTTTCTGAGATGGAGTTTATCACGCTTGTAACCCAGGCTGGAGTGCAATGATGCGACCTAGACTCACTGCAACCCTCGCCTCCCAGGTTCAAGTGATGCTCCTGCCTCGGCCTCCCTAGTAGCTGGGATTACTGGCACATGCCACCAGGTCTGGCTAACTTTTTTGTATTCTTAGTAGAAGAATGTTGGCCAGGCTGATCTCAAACTCCTGACCTCAGGTGATCCACCCACCTCAGCCTCCCGGGGTGTAGAGATTACAGGCGTGAGCCACTGTGCCTGGCCTGCGCACTTTCATTTAATATCATTGTTGTTTCCTTTTTCATCTCATTATCTCTGTTGTATATTTGCCTTATCTATTCTTTGTTTCTTTATTCCTCCTTCCTGATCTTCTTTCAGGATAATCAAGTATTTTTAATCATATAATTATATCTTTTCTATTAGTGATGTTTTATAATTTTTCCCTTTATTATTTTAATTGTACATCTACATATTAAAATCTACCCTTTATTAGATTATTTAATAAAATAATGTTTTTTTCTATGTCCAGAATAATGCAAGAATCTTACAGCAGTTTAGACCTGTTGCCTCCCATTCATCTTCATGCTAACATTGCCATGTGTTCTATTTCCTCCACACCTTTTGCAAATTTCAATAGATATAGTTAGTAGTTTTGGTTTAAACAGTAATTATATTTTAACATTTACTCACAAATGTATCTTTTCCAGTGTTTATTTCTTCATGAATTCTGTCTGTGTTGTTCAGCAGTTTGACTATGGTGTGCCTAAATATAGTTTTGTTCATGTTTATTCTGCTTAGGTTTAGCTAAATATATTGAGTATATGCACTGACATAGTTCATCATCATTTAAACATTCTCAGTTATTAAATATTCAGTTATTTGCTTCTGTTCCACTCTCTAACTGGAAGTTCTAAGCCTCCAATTACATATATAGGAGACCATCTGACCATAGTCCACCCATTTATTGCACTTTTAACTTATTTCTTTTACTGACAGTATAATAAGTATATTTCCTATTGACATGTCTTTTGGTTTACTAATTTTGTTCAAAATTGTGTCTAGGCTGCTGTTGAGGTCATTCAGTGAACTCTTAATTTTATTTCATTATTTCTTTAGAGCTTTTTAATTATTTTCGTAGATTCCAATTTTCCATTAAACTTTGCCTTTTTACTCTATTTTAAATTTTTTCTATATATTTTACACATTTATATATCTAAAAAGTCATTGTCTAAGTCAGCTGTGAGGTGTCTTCTATTATGGATTTTTACTTGATTATATCGTGTTTTCCTACCTCTTTTAATTTCCTGTTATTATTTCTTTGGACCTTGCTTTTTTCTTTTATATTGTTTTGGTTTTTAACAGCTTTATTGAGATGCAATTTGCTTACAATACAATTCAGCCACAAATTATACAATTCAGTGTTTTTTAGTATATTCGTAAAGTTTTGCAACCATCTCTACAACAAATTTTAGAACAATTTCATCGCTCCAGAAAGAAATCCTGTACTCTTTAGCTGTGACCAGCTCAGTCCTCTCATTCCCCCAAACCCCATACAAAGTAACCATTAATCTGTTCTCTTCCTGTCTCTACACATTTACCAATTGTGGACATTTAATCCAAATGGAAAGATTGCCCATGCGGACTTTGTGCCTGGCTTTCTTACTCAGCATAAATTTTCACTGCTCTTCCACATTATAGCATGAATTAGCACTCAATTCTTTTTTAAGGTCAAATAATATTTCATATCGTCTGGCTATACCCCATTTTGTTTAACCACTCATCAGTTGATAGAGCAATATGATAATTTTGCAACCTTTGATTTTTGAGCCTTTATGTTTTCTGTCCTTATGGGAAGAATATTATATTAAATTGCCAAGAATGCTTTGGGTAATGCATTAGACTTGAGGACCAATGTAAAATTCTAAGTAAGAAATAGATTTTAGGTTCTTCCAAGCTGGATTGAAAACAAATAATCAGGTCCTAATACATTTCTTACAGCATTCAGAGGAAAGTTTACAAAATTAGCTCTTTTTCAAAGGACTAAATTAAAAAGTTTGTTGCATTTGAATCAGTCTTTTAAAAACAACAAGAATATTATTCCACAAACATGTACAGAGCACTTATTCTGTCAGAGTCACTGACCTTCAGGACTTAAAAGTCTAATGAGGAAATGACTAATAGTCGTAGAAGACCCGTGAAAACAAATGATGACAGTTGTAGGGATAATACGTGAAGCACAAATGGTCAGTTTTACGGGCAGATTGAAGGTGAGGAGGTCAGAAGAATAAGATAACTGGGTGTGCCATAAGCGTGCCTGGAGGCAAGCTTGCCTCAGTTTCACCAGGTGCAGACCGGGCTTTCAAGTCCACATTCAAACGACCCCTCTTTCCTCAGAAGAGACTGCGGCAGTTCCAGTGTCAGGCTCCCCGTCTGTGTGCTGCTGGTGGACTGAGGACATTCTGGAATCAGCCGGTCTGGGGTTCCCTGTTTTCCTTGCTGTAAATAAAATGATAAGCTGGACTCCGTATTCTGCAACCTCTCCCCAAAGGCAGAGAATAGAACAGGAAGACTTCAGTATCTGGCATTTTTTACATGTTATTAATTGACACAAATTGTATGTATTTGTCACTTAGAGCATGATGTCTTGAAATATGCATATACTGTAAAACGGTTTAGTAGAGCAAATGAACATCTGCATCCCCTCACATGCTTACCATTTACCGTGGTGGGAGGACCTTGTTTTTAAGTAAACTGTAGAGAAGAAAGTCAATGTTATTTCTCTGCAGAGGCAGTTTTCCAATTCATTTGTTAGGCAAATAGGATAAAAGGGTGATCAACTCAGCGCCGTGGTGAGTCTTTGTGTCTAGTCTGGATTTTAGCTTTCGTTAGTTTCAGCCACTTCTTGTTTCAAATGTTTTGAGTTTTTCTCTCAAGACTTTGTTTCCTATGCACTGTGAATGTGCAGGTGATTTCAATCTGTCTTTCCAGTTCATTCCTCCGGGTTCCTATGCCTCAACACCCATAAGATATTGCATATTTTTAAAAAGGATATGAATCTGAAATGTCTGTAATCTCAGTGTATTATGTCAGCCCAGGTAGCCTTTAAAACTTGGTTGCTGTTTTAAGTGGTCTTCTGTTGATGCCAAGCCTAATTCGGCAAGTTCTCTTAAAGACATTAGGTTTCCAATGGGTTTAGTCTATGTAAAATAACATTTTTCTACATAGAATTATAGTCCTTCTAATCCTTTTGGCTTCTTTAGATTCCATATACATTTTAAAATCATTTTCAAACTGTGTTAGTTGTTCCAGTTACTGTAGCAAGAGTGATCACTTGCCTCTATCTACAACATCCTATAAGCAATAAAGTTCTATTGCCATTTATTTAATTTTATGCACAAGTGTTCCTTAAAATGTTGTCTGTCTTTTTATTTCTCTCTCTTTCTCTCTGGTATGTGCATGTAAGTGTATTCCAAAGCCTTATTGTACTAAGTAAAAGTTATGTTGGTGTTTTATGTTAAAATAAAAAGTTTTCCCATCATTATAAGTGTATGTAAAATTTTCAAAATATTTCAAAATATTTAAGCCAAGTTTTAATGTGTTTTGATTTTGAATAGTAAATAAATTTTAATTAAAAATAATGTGACTTTTTGGAACTCAAGGTAGGTAATTTTCCATAAAATTATAATAATTTTTAGGAAAATTAATAAATTTTTCCTTAGAGCAATGCAAGTCCTAAGTAAAAAACATAATTTTAAATAAATAAGTATATTACAATGTTGTAAATGAGGAAGTAATACAATTTTAACAGATAATTTAATTTGTCTGTTTGACATCTGCTTTAATATTCAATCATTATAAACATTATGTGTAATAATATAACCCAGTTGATCCACCAGGTATGTGATTTTTATTAGCTACATCTGAATATAATTTGAAAATTGAACTGTTTGTGCTATGAAAATTTTTTTATCATGATTCTTGAACCCATAATTTGAGTGAGGAAACAGAGAATTAAAATTGAATAATACATGAAGACAAAAATAAGTAATCTTCTTTCATATTGATCTGCTTCTATGTTTCGTGTTTATGAAGCTATTTTCTCACTTTATCATTTGCCATATTAATTACAAAAGCTAGTGTTTGAATCTTACCTTAACTGAAAATAGCATTTGGGGAAGAAAATCAGTGAAACCTTTTTCCAACTACCTGTTACCCACCCCCAAATCACAGTCTTTCCTCTTCCTTAAGAGCATCTAATACTCTACAATAAGAAGCACTGTTAGCGTTGCCCTTGTTTGTCATTGTTCTCCCTCCATAGCTGAATAAATCAGGTCAGACAACTTGTTTGGGCACCAGGGACAGCCACAGGGTGAATGAGACAAGTGATGGCACGTCCTTGCTTCGTGAAGACACCTCATCAAATGACAACAAGATTCCTAGGGCCAGTGTGAGACCTTATTCCAGTAGGAAGGATGACCACATTGAATAACTGGCTGCACTGACAGTGAGGGATGGCATCCAGTCGGCGCCAGCCTGTCCCTGGCAACACCATCAGGTTTGTCTTTAGAGCCTTCGCTCCTTGCTCCTCATCTATCATCCTTACCCCTTCCACATTCTCCTGCCTTTATAATCTGTTTTGAGAAACTAGTTATCAAATACCTCACTGCAAACTGTTGAAACAGGAGAGTTCCCTGATTCTCCTTGCAGAACGTGTCACAGGGGTGTCCCCAGCTTGGTCGCCCCACAACTCAAACCCCTAGGGGGAGGATGCAGACAGGCAGGTGCAGAGGCCAGCACAAGCTCTTTTGGACTGGCCCCAGGACAGCATCTAGGGGAGGGAGTCTGTGACTCCCAAAGCATAAGTGAGTGTGTTATCAAGCTCTTTGATTTGCTGTCTGCAGACAGCTTGTGTGTTAATCGGCTCAATGAAACTTCTGTCTTACTGCAAAGGCAGGGGGCAAGTGTGACAGCCTTCTGTATCCCAAGTCCTTGCCGAGTGTACCTGAAGAATCAGATCACACATGGGCTTGAAGGATGAGTGCAAGGTTTTATTGAGTGGTGGAAGTGGCTCTCTGGGAGACGGATGAGGAGCCACAGGTGGGGAATGGAGTGGGAAGGTGGTCTTCTCCTGGAATCAGGCCACCCAATAGCTGGACTCTTCTCTGACCACGCCTGGCTCAACTCACCTCGGCGTCCAGATGTCCCTCCTCTTCTCTCTTTCCCTGCCGTGTTGGTCCACATCACTAGTATGCTGGTCCCAGTGTATAGCTGCTTGTGTGTGTGCCCATTAAGATCTCAGTTTTACAAGGGGGCAGGATAGGGAGTGTGACAAACCAAAAGGCAACTTTTCGGGCATAAAAATAGAAATACCTGTCCTGATTTAGAGCCAGGGTCTTCAGGCTTGAAAGTGGGGCCTTTGCCAGGGAACTGCCCTGTTCTACACGGTATTTCCCTATCTCTTGTCCATATCACTGTAATGTGTGTGTGTAAATTTAATCTACTGCATAGGACCATTGGTCAAGGTTTAAAAATACTCTAATCAGAAATCAGCCCCAGCAGAAATGGTACAGAGTCTTTAAAACCCACTGTAAAAATGAATTGTAATTATTATAAATGATGTTTGAAATTAATTTTATTGGAGAAATGGCAACATTAAAGTTGAGTTAGAGTTCATGAATATTGTCTCAATTCAATACATGGCTAAGATTTAAGCATTCAGCAAACACAGCAACGTAAAAGCCATGGCACAGGGCTCAAGTCCAGTGTCCCATTACTCACCCCTCTGATTTCACAAGTGACTCTGCCTTCTAATCCAAGAAAAGGGCACACATAGTGGTAACTGGAGTCACATAAGTCAGAAGGTGGGACTTAACATGCTATGTGACCCCTTTTTAACTTTCTTGATAATAATGTTTTTATATCTTCTGTTTTTCCAAAGTTTATTGAAAGTCTGATTTTATGGTGAGTATAATATGACAAAAGAATATTTGAGTCTGTTGTAAAAAATCAAGAAAAGATCATTCATATACATCCTGAAAAGTTGTGTTGTAGCAGTATTATTAAATTATTATAGTTATTCTCTGAAAGAAAAGGCGATCTGATCACTACCTAGAAAGCTGGGTTTAACTGTAAGAATTTTAGATATGATTCAAATTAGGGGTTGAACTCCTTGAATAATCTCTGCTGAATATTCAGTACCTGTCCTTATCTGATCTGGCATGTAAGAAGCTTCAAAGTCATCAATCTTGTTTACATAACAATAAAAAAAGCTGAAGAAACTGAAAATAAACAACTCTTCTTGGCCCCATGGGAGAACTGAGGTCACAGGACAAACTAATGCTTCCCAAATTAGAGAGGAGAGAGACAGATAGAGAACCACAGATTACCAAAGCAGAAGCCCAGAAGCAGAAACTGCTATTGGAACTGGTACCAGGGAGAATACAGCAGAAAGAAGTGCATGTTTCAGACCTTATTTAAGAAGTCTGTAGGGAACCAAAGCATGACACAGGCGACAGAAACAAAGACAGAAGAGGAAATTATTTCCTATGACACTTACAGCTACAGAAAGCAGTAAACACTGTCTAACTCACAGCCATTTAAACACAAAACCTCATGCTAACGCTTGATTTACCTGAGTTATTTAATGTAGCCATCATGTCTTACTTTCAATCAGCAACTACAAGGGCATATTTAAAGACTGAAGAACTGGAAGAGACAGAAAAAGCACCACCACCAGACAAACATGGCAGAGTTTTGGAATGGTCAGACCAGGAGTTTTAGACAACTATTAATATGCTAAGGGCTCTAATGGGGAAGTGAGCACCATGAAAAACAACAGATGGGAAATGTAAACACAAAGATAAAAACTATAATAAAGAATCAAAGCAGAAATGGTAGAAATAAAGAACACTGTAATAGAAATGAAGAATGCTTTGGATAGGCTCAGCAATAGACTGGACATGAGCAAGGGAAGACTCAGAGTTTGAAGACAGGTCAATAGAAGCTACCGAAAGCGAAAGTCAAAAGCTAATTAAGACATAAAACAGAGTACTCCAGAATTGTGAGACAATTACAAATTTTGCAAAATATTCATAATGTTAACACCATAAGAAGAAACAAACAGACACAAATTTGATGTAATAAATATGGAAAATTTTCTAAAATTAGAGAAAGACATCAAATCATACATAGAAAAAGCATAGAGAAGAACAAGCAGGATAAATACAAATTATATAGAAAAGTATATACTATGTGTGTATAAATGTAGTTTGTGTATACTCACAAACACACGTATAAACTTTAAAAAATCAAAGGCAAAATATTGAAAGAGGTCAGAGTAATGAGAAATCCTACATAAAGAGAATCAGATTCCCTTTTATCAAACAAGCCAAAAGAGAGTAGAGAAAAATACTTAACATTTTGAAAGATAAAAATCACCCACCTAGAATTATGTATCAATGAAGATTATCCATTAAAAGTGGAGAGAGAGTTCCCATTTTGGTTTAGCATGTAAATAGCTGGGAAGTCACCATTTCACCTCAACAACAAGTAAAAAGCTGAACAAGCTAACATATTAACAATTATTCTGAGGTTTCTAATGTCAGCGAGGTCACAGGGCCACCTCCTGCCCCAACGTTTGGAGAGACTGACAGGCAAATACAGAGAATGACAACTGTCCAGAATAGATACCCACAAGCAGAAACCTCCTGACATCGTTTGGCTCTCTCATGTCGAATTGTAATTCCCAGTGTTGGAAAAGGGTCTGGTGGGAGGTGACTGAATCATGGGGTTGAACTTCCCCTTGTTCCTATTATACTGAGTGAGTTCTTATGAGATTTGGTTGTTTAACAGTGTGTAGCACCTCACCATTCTCTCTCTCCTCTTTGCCATGTGAAGAAATGCCTGTTTCCCCTTTACCTTCCACCATAATTGTAAGTTTCCTGAGGCCTTCCCAGTCATGCTTCCTGTACTGCCTGAGAAAATGTGAGTCAACTACACATCTTTTATTCATAAATTACCAGGTAGTTCCCCGCAGCAATGTGAGAACAGACTAATACACCTCCTTAGGAACCAACGCTGGGCTAGAAAAACCTAAACTATAACTGTCAAACTGCTGGAGGTCCAGGGTGGACAAGCTGAGGAAATTAGAATTTCAGGGAGACTCAGTCCCTAGCAGAAACCCTCAGCTTTGTGAGTTTGACCTTGTGGAGTTTTTTCAAGTTCTTCCAATGAATATTGGAAAAAAATCCCCTCAAGTTATCTGAGAGAAGGAGGGGAAAAGAAATCATTTAAAAAATTCGCAAGAGTCTTTGGTTAATCACACAAAGGCCCACCCTCGGGAGAAAGTATTATTGAGGGCCTAACCTGCTGGGGTTTGTCAGAGCCTAACAGACCTGGGAGAAGGGTGCCGACCAACTCCAGCCCATGCCGGCCATCCTGTTCCACAGACGGGTGGGAAGAGATGTGCTTGTCAACTTCACAGTTCAGTGATACAGTCTCCCTGGAAGACTGAGTTCTGATCATAGTCCTATAGAAAGATGACCCCTGCCAACTTACTACAATATTATTGAAGGCCTTTTTACAACAGTTCCTGTTACCCAGTACATCATGTTTAGCTATCAGGAAAAGTGAATGGTGATTATTAAAAGGTCAAGAAACAACAGAGGCTGGTGAGGTTGTGGAGGAATAGAAACCCTTTTTTCACTCTTGGTGGGAATGTAAATTAGTTCAGCAATTGTGGAAGACAGTGTGGCAAATCCTCAAAGATTTAAAACTGTAAATACTATTTGACCCAGCAATCCCATTACAGGGTATATACCTGAAGGAATAAATCATTCCATTATAAAGATACATACGTGCATATGGTCATTGCAGCAGCGTTCACAGCAGTGAAGACATGGAATCAACCCCAATACCCATCACTGACAGAATAGATAAAGAAAAGGTGATACATATAAGCCATAGAATACTATGCAGCCATGAAAAGAAATGAGAGTATGTCCTTTTCAGGGACATGGATGATGCTGGAGGCCATTATCCTCAGAAAACTAACTCAGGAACAGAAAACCAAACACCACGTTATCACTTATAAGTGGGAGCTGAGCAGTGAGAACACACGTACACAGGACACAGGGAGGGGAACAACACTTATTGGGGCCTGTCAGGGGAGGGCAGGGGGTGGACAGAGGTGGGGAGTATTAGGGAAAAGAGCTAATTCATTCTGGGCTTGATACCTAGATGATGGGTTGATAGGTGCAGCAAAGCACCATGGCACACATTTACCTGTGTAACAAACCTGCATATCCTGGACGTGTACCCTGGAACTTACACACACGCACACACACACACACACATGCACGTGCACACACACCCCTACTGAAAAAGAAAAGAAGAACAATAAAACATTTGTTCACAGATGATGTGGTGGTCTATGATAAAAATCTGAAACGATCTGCAAAAGCAAACAAATACCCGTAACTAATAAGCAATTATGACAAGGTTGCAATATACAATGTTAATATGCAAGAGTCAATCACTTTCCTATATATTAACAATGAATAAGTGGAATTTGAAATTAAAAACATATTACAATTGATATTAGCACCCCCTCAACAATGAAACACTTAGGTATAAATATACCAAAATATGTACAAGACCTATGTCAGAAAAACTAAAATGCCAATGAAATAAATCAAAGAATTTAATAGGGAGATATTCCCTGTTCATAAATAGGAAGGCTCAATACGGTTAAGATGTTAATTTGTTGTAATGTCATCTGTAGATTTAACATAATCCCAGTCAAAATTCCAGTAAGTTATTTTGTGGATATTAACGAATTGATTCTAAAGTTTATATGAAGATATAAACAATCCTGACTAATCAACACAGTATAGAAAAACAATGAAGTCAGAGGACTCACACTACCTGACTTAAAGACTTACTATGGTCAAGCTATCCTAATCAAGGCAATGTGATCTTTGTGAAAGAATAGACAATTAGATCTCTGAAACAAAATAGAGTCTAGAAAGATATCCACATAAATATAATCAACTTACCTTTGATAAAGTAGAAAAGGTAATACACTGAAGAACAAATAGGCTGTTCAACAAATGGTATGAGAATAAATGAACATCCACAATCAGAAAAGTGAATGTAGACACAGACATTACACTCTTCACAAAAATTAACTAAAACTAAATTCCTAGGAGATAAGACAGTTTGTTAATGACTTTAAAATCAACACCAAAGGCATGATCCATGAAAAATTGATAAACTGGACTTTATTATAATTAAAATTTTATTCTTTATGAGAGAATAAGAAGACAGGCCACAAACTGGCAAAAACAAAAACTATTTTTAAAAAACATATTGGCTTAAGCACTGTTATCCAAAATATACCAAGAATACTTTACACCCAACAATAAGAAAATGAACAACCCAATTAAAAAATGGGGCAAAGATCTTAAGAAATACCTCACCAAATAAGGTATATAGATAGAAAATAAACATATGAAAAGATATTCTGTATCATATGTCATCAGAGAAAGGCAAATTAAAATGAGATGCTACTATGCACCTATTAGAAAGGGCAAAATCCAAAACACTGACATGAAATGCTGATGAGGATGTGAAATACCTGGAACTCTCATTTATTTGCTAGTGGGAATGCAAAATGGCACAACCACCTTTAAAAACAGTTTGTACTTCTTTCTAAACTAAACATACCCTTACCACACGATCCAGGAATTATGTTATTTGCCCAAAGGAACTGAAAGCTTATGTCCACACAAAAACCTGCACATGGACATTTATAGAAGCTTTATTCATAGTTGCCAAAACTTGGAAGAAACCAAGATGTCTGTGAGTAGGTAAATTCATAGATAAATAAATAAACAGTAGTACATCCAGACAATGGAATATTATACAGGGCTAAAAATAAATGAGCTACTCAGCCACAAAAAGACATGGAGAACACTTAAATGCATATTACTAAGTAAAAAAGGCAATCTGAAAAGGCTACATACTGTAAGATTCCAACTATATGACATTCTGGAAAAAGCAAAACTATGGAGACAGTATAAAGATCAGTCAGAGCCAGGGGTTAAGAGGAGAGTTGAGATGAATAGGTGGACGATGAAATAACTCAGTATGAACCTACCATAGTGGATACATGTCATTACAAATTTACAAATTTATGCAAATCCATAAAATGTACAATATCAAGGGTGTACCCTAATGCAAACTCTGGACCTTGAGTGATAAAGATATGCCAAGGTAAGTTTATCAGTTGTAATGAATGTACTTCTCTGGTGAGGGATGGTGATAGCAGAGAAAGCTATACATGTGGGTGGTCAGGGAATATATACGCCACTCAATTTTGCTGTGAACCTACAAAATTTCTCCAAAATATAAAACCTATTAAGAAAAATAAAGGAAAAATAAAAACATTCTTGGAAAAAGAAAAAATGAGAGAATTTCTTGCCAGTGGACCTGTCTTGAAAGAGACGTTTAAAAATTATTTAGGAGAGGAATATTATGTAGGCCAGGGAATCATATCTAATTTTTTTTAAAAGAAAGACTGTGGAAGCAGAAATGTACAAAGGTAAAATAAAATACGTCATTTTTCTTATTCTTAATTGACCTAATTGAAAACCATATAATATAATTAGCAACATCTTTCTTCAGTCATGAGAGGATGTTGGATTTTTTCAAATGCTTTTTGGCATTGGTTGATATAGAATTTAGTTTTTGTTTCTTTTTTCTCTTAATAGGAGAAATTATACTTGTTGATTTTTATGTGTTCGATACAACTTTCATTCTTGGGATAATACCAAGAAGTTGTGGAGTATAATCCTGGATTCAGCATGCAGCTGGATTCAATTTTGTGAAATTTTTTTGAAGACAGTTTGTGATTCATAAGGCAAATAATTCTGTATTTTTTGTGGTATTTGTCTGGCTTTGAGATGACAATAATGACCTCATAAAATAAGCTGGATTATTTTAGCTTCTATTTTTTAGAATTATTTGTAAGACTAGTGTTAGTTCTTTACTCATTTAGTAGAATTCACCAGTGATGCCAACTGGGCCTGAACTTTGTATGGGAGGAAGATTTTAATTAGTCATTAAATCTGTTTTATTTTTATAAATCTATTGGGATTTTTCTATTTTTTGTCACTTTAAGTAGTTTATGTCTTCTAGAAATTTGTTCATTTGTTTGAATTTATCTAATATGTCAGCAAAAAATTGTTCAGAATAATAATTTTACCTCTTTTTATTTCTGTAAGGCTGGTGGTAATTGTAACAGTTTCATTTTTGAGTGAAATTTTCATTTTCATTTTTACTAATTTGAGTCTCCTCCTTGTTTTCTAGATAAAGATTTTTCAATTTTGTTGATCTTTCAAAAACATTAACTTTTGGTATCATTGATTTTCTCTATTGTTTTTTATTTCATTTATTTCCACCTAATTATTTACTGTTTCCTTCTTTTTGCTTGCCTTGGGTTTATTTAGTTTCTTCTCTCTTTCTAGTTTGTTCAGATACAATATTAGGTTATTCATTTAGAATCTTTATTATTTTATAATACAGATATTTACAGCTATATAGTTCCACCTAAGCATTATTTTGCATCCTATAAGTGTGTGTATTTTGTTTTTTTGTCATTATTAACATAAACATATTTTTAAATTTCCTTTTTGATTTCTTCTTTGATCCACTTGTTATTTAGCATTATGTTAATTTTTACATATTGTGAATTTTCTTTTTTTTATTTCCAGTTTTATTCCACTGTGGCCAAAGAGCAAAATTTAAGGATCTAAGTCCTTTTTAATTGATTGAGATTCGTTTTATGGCTTAATCTGTGGTTTACGTTGTAGAATGTTCAATGCACATTTAAAGAGAATGTGTAGTCTTTTATTTCCTGGTGAAATACTCTATCAATGCCTGATAGGTCTAATTGTTTCTAGAATTGTTCATTCTTCTGTTTCTTCATTGATCTTCTGTTTGGTTTTTCTATGCATTACTGAAAGTAGGGTATTAAATTCCCTAACACCTGTTGATAAATACCTTATCCTCCTTTAATTTCTGTCAGTTTTTTCTTCATGTATTTTGGGCCTCTGTTTTTAAATGAACATGTGTTTTAAATTTTTATATTACTGAAAATCTGTCCCATTTATCTTCATAAAATATGCTTCTTTGTTTCTAGCAACAATTTT
The DNA here is from genome assembly GCA_028533165.1 of Leontopithecus rosalia. Lineage (NCBI taxonomy): Eukaryota > Metazoa > Chordata > Mammalia > Primates > Cebidae > Leontopithecus > Leontopithecus rosalia. The sequence goes on from CM052651.1 coordinate 150,609,032, forward strand.
TGTCTTAAAGTCTATTTTGTCTGACTTTATACCAGCTCTGCTTGAAGGTACATCTTTTCCTTTCAACATATCACTGAATCTAAAGTGTGTCTCTTGTAGATAGCATATACTTGAAAGGTTTTTCTATTATTCTGTTTTGTCAATATCTGCCTATTTATTAAAGGGTTTAATCCATTTACATTTAATATAATTACCCAAGATTGGCTATACATGTTTAATTTTGCTGTTTACCTTCAATATGTCTTATATCTTGTTTCATTTCCCTATTTTTCTTCATTCTAATCTCTTATGTTAAATAAATATTTTCCCTTATAGCATTTTATTCCCTCATCATTTATTTTACTCTATTTTTAGATTTTTTTAGTATTAGCATGTTTACTGTAATTAACATTTTAATTTAAAACAACATAGGTTTGTTCTTTGCCAGCTCAGACTGACTTTTGTGCTCCTACAGTTAATTTTTTATTTGTTATTGTACTTTTCAACTACAGAATTACCACTTTTTAAAAATAATTTATATGTCTTTTTTGATTATCACTTTTTGGTAAGACACTGTTTTATTAGTTCTTTAGAAAATGTTTCCCTTAGTGTTTGAAAATATGTAAAATATATGCTTTAAAATTATTTGTATAAGTCCAGTGCTGAAGCCTTCTTAGAGACAGTTTCTAATTTTTTTGGTATGAACCGTATTTTTGCTTCTTTGATATATCATAATTTTTTGTTGAAACCAGACTTTCTGCATAATATATACCAACTTTGATAATCATATCCCTTTATTCTCAGGATTTGTTTTTGTTGTTGGTTATTGTTGTTCCTTTTCTTATTGTTATGAGTTTTAACTAATTATTTAATATGTATTTTTATGTGAAATTTAACTGTCAGCTAATTAGACAGAGAACTGTCTAGAATCAGCTATTCCGGGAGGCTCTGTATATACAGTGGGGTACTCCTTCAATTGTCAGGTGTATGGTTTACAGTTCTACCTGAGCGCTCACTGTCTTTTTTTCACAAGGCCTCAAGGTCAACTGCAGGTGAAAGCTTAGGTCTTTTCTAGAAGTATACACAGCCTTGTCCATGTGCAGTGCTGACCAAGTGATTATGGCCTTCTTAGGAATATTTCAGAGCTTTTCGAAGCCCCCTATGAAGATCTCATCTCTCTCCATCCTTTTCTTTTAAGTTTTTTGTTCAGTTCAGTTTATCTCCATAATTTTGAAAATGTTGATTTTGATCATTTTTGCTGGTGTGCTTGTTGATTTCTAGGCAAAGATAATTTTGGACTTTCTACAATGTGTATTATTGCTGTTAATAAATAAATGTTGAAAAAATACACGATGAGCAGAAAAATCTATAATGTTCTTATATAATAAAGAATAGAATCTGTAGAACTTTGCGAAAGTATTTGAATCAACATTTTAAAGTATAAACTCTTTAAGTCCAGAAAAAAAGAAGGCAAGGACTAACTTGTCTAATTATACTTACATATCCACATTAGATATAATCCAATGGTGATTGGCACTTATCTTTTGCCCATTTTCATGCTCATGCAGGGACCAAATTTTGTATCTTCTTATGGGTATTGATATGAAGAGCAGTTCGATGCTGGAAAGGGAGATGTCAGTTAATCCCAAATCCCCATTCCTGGTATTCCACCATCCTAATGTTCCAAAACTAAATGATGAAAGCAGCTCCAGTTATCACAAAGGAAAACCTATAATTATCCTTGGCACTCCTAAATGAGAAACTGCATGGTCCCATTCTGTCAGTTTATTAATTTTGAAGTAATGCTACTTTGCAGTTGAGTTACTTTACATTTTTGCACCTTACTCATCACAATACAGTATGAATGGGAGGTATACTCTAGTGTTCCACAGTGACTAATGTATGCAAGTGTGAATGTTTGTTCATGGGTAATTATGGATGCATGTATTTAGATTGAGCATTTGTAACACTTTTATTATGAAAAAATTCTCATAGAGAAAAACTGAAAAATATTACAATGAATATACATAAACACATTGGATTAAAAATTGTTAACATTTTAGGAGATTTATTTTCTAATATATACGTTTATTTATATAAACAATTTGAAATTCAATTACAGGCATTGCAATCATTCATCTCTGAATGTCTCAGCATTTGTCTTCAAATATGCCATTATGCTGCAAAAGCTAATAACAATTCCTTATTAGTCATCTAATGCCTGCTTTATATTTAACTTTCCCAATTTGTTATAAAAATGTATTTTAATAACTTTTTTTATCAAACTGAATTTAATTCTACATTTAGGATTTGTACACTTTATGCTTATGCTTCCTATCTTTCTGTATTTCCATAATGGTGACTATTTATGGAGAGTAAGCCAGTTTTCTTAAAGAAAAGGTGCATTTTTTTATCCATACAGATATTTTCTCATGCTGTCATTTAAGGTACACACAGCAATGTCTTCATTTCCTCCTATCCATCTTAACCCTATTTTCCTAATAAGTAATCATCATTCTTAGCTTAGGATTTGTATTTCTCATGTTTTGTTTTGAAAACATCAGAGCACACACATACATGCACACACATACACACACACACAAACACACACTCTACAAGTCTTGTGTATACAAATGTGGTCTCCCCTTGAAATTAAGAAACAACAAAAACCCTTGAGTATTTACAATTTAGAAAGAGTCATTGCCACATTTGCTGTAAGAAACATCGGGAGCAATTCAGAACAACAGCTGTAAATTTCAAGGCTGGGGATCATAGCCCACTCTGCAGTCAGACCAGAATATCTCAGGGAGTAAGACCTTCAATATGCCCATAATACTAGGAAGTATTGTGAAGGTTGGGGAATGAAGATTATATTTAGAAGTAACAGTAGTAATATCAAAGTATATCTAAGTTAATTTTCAAACTACGCTGTGAGATAAGCAGTTCTTCCTCCAATTACTGACACACAAGTTTAGAACGTAAAAAAAACATGTCATCACCTGCAGAAGATATTATGCTGTATATACAAAATTCAAGATAGCTTGCAAAGTATTAGAATGAATAAGTTAATTTAATAAGTTAGTTGCATATATCATTGATATAGTTTGGCTATGTCATCACCCAAATCTCATCTTGAATTATAGCTCCCATAATCCCCATGTGTCATGGGAGAGACCTGGCGGAGGTAATTGAATCATGGGTCTGGTTACCCTCTTGCTGTTCTTGTAATAGTGAGTAAGCTCTCATGAGATCTGATGGTTTTATAAGGAGTTATTACTCCTTTGATCAGCAATTCTCTATCCTGCCATCATGTGAAGAAGGCCATGTTTGCTTTCCCTTCTGCCATGATTATAAGTCTTCTGAGGCCTTTCCAGCCATGCTGAACTGGGAGTCAATTAAATCTCTTTCCTTTATAAATTACTTAGTCTTGGGCAGTTCTTTATAGCAGCATGAGAACGGACTAATACAGTAAATTGGTACCACAGAGAGTGGAGCACCACTGTAAGTATACCTGAAAATATGGAAATGACTATGGAACTGGGTAACAAGCAGAGTTTGAAACAGTTTGGAGGGCTCAAAAGAAAACAGGAAAATGTGGGAAAGTTTGGAACTTCCCAGAGACTTGGAGGCCTCAGAAGACAGGAAGATGTGAGAGTGTTTGGAACTTCCTAGAGACTTGTTGAATGGCTTTGACCCAAACACTGATAGTGATATGGATAATAAAGTTCAGGCTGAGGTAGCCCCACATGGAAATGAAGAACCTGTTGATAACTGGAGTAACAGTGACTCTTGCTATGCAAAGAGATGGGTGGCATTTTGCCCTTGCCTTAGAGATCTGTGCAACTTCAAACTTCAGAGAGATTATTTAGAGTATCTGGAAGAAAAAATTTCTAAGCAGCAAAATATTCAAGACGAAGCAGAGCATAAAAACTTTGAAAAAATTGCAGCCTGACAATGCCATAGAAAAGAAAATTCCATTTTCTAGGGAAAAATCCAAGCCTGCTACAAAAATCTGCATAAGTAACTAGGAGCTTAATGTTAATCACCAAGACAATGGGGAAAATGTCTCCAGTGCATGTCAGAGACTTTCATGGCAGCCACTCCTGTCATAGGTTCATGGCCTAAGAGGGAAAAATTGTTTTATTGGCTGGGTCTTGGACCCCCCTGCTCTATGCAGCCTCAGGACATGGTACCCTCTGTTTTACCTGCTTCAGCTCCAGACGTGGCTAAAAGAAAACAATGTAGGCCAGGCACAGTGGCTCAAGCCTGTAATCCCAGCACTTTGGGAGGCCGAGGCGGGTGGATCACGAGGTCATGAGATTGAGACCATCCTGGTCAAAATGGTGAAACCCCGTCTCTACTAAAGATACAAAAAATTAGCTGGGCATGGTGGCGCGTGCCTGTAATCCCAGCTACTTGGGAGGCTGAGGCAGGAGAATTGCCTGAACCCAGGAGGCGGAGGTTGCGGTGAGCCGAGATCACGCCATTGCACTCCAGCCTAGGCAACAAGAGCGAAACTCC
>CM052651.1:150614031-150707251 GCA_028533165.1 Leontopithecus rosalia
GATTCAGTTCTTTGGGTTGTCCCTGTTCCATGTGTCCAAGAGCTCCCACTTCCTCATTGTCTTTCTTGGCTCCTGACTTATTCCCTTATCTAATATTCTTCATGGTGAGCTTTAGGGACCCTACTCTTCTGGGGCATTGTAAAGGTTTTTCAGCCTCCTTCGTGACGCAGGTTCAAGAGTCAGGAATCTGGGTTGTTTTAGGGGTTACTTGATAAAAGCTATTCAAATATGGTTTCTATTCTTTTCTTTGGCAATACCACTTTCTATAAAAATTGTTAGCTGTCTGGCGTATTTGCATCTAGTCAACTTCTTGTGTGCGTATTCACGCTCACAGTTTTGCCTAAACCTGAAGACTCAGGTCTTCTTTTTGTAGGTCTCTGTTCTGCCCAATATTCTCTTATCTTTATACTAACAGCTATTTTATGGCTATCAAGAGCAGTAGGCTGACATAGGGAAGAAATTCCTGTAGTTCTAGCACCTTCCTATGGCAGGACACGAGACTTATCATGTGCTAAGACTCAGTTTAACATCCACGGTTTGTAACATCATCTAGGATGCCAATGCAAGTGACATCCTTTACCCTTCTAGGTTCTGAATTATGGGCAAACCTTACTTACAATCCCACATCAAATAGCTATCCCCTTCCTGAAACTCCATATCCCCCCCTCCCCGAAACTCCATATCCCCCCCTCCCCTTCCCTGCCTATGTTTCTCCATGGTTCTTAACACCATCTGCCAGACTGTGTTTTACTCATAAGGTTGTTTACTTTCTGTTGGAATGGAAGCTTCAGGAGGGCTGCACTTCGTTTTATCCAATGCTGTACCCAGGGTGGGGAATAGCAGCACCTGTTTCTACCATGTGCTCAGTGATTATTCATAGAACAATGCTCAGTCATATTGTGTCATGGGTCCACTGGGAGGGAGCAAAATAGATCATTCTTTCAACTCTGTTGTATTAATTTGCAGTTTCATCATACGGTAATCAAAAATTCAAGGAATCTCTGCTGTGTGCTTCTGAGGTCTCGGGACTCACACTCTTCCACCCGACGACACGTGTTCTTGGCAATACACCTGCACTGTCTCTGTTGAAAAGACATGAACCTATAGACACAATATTTTAAGGAATAAACCAACACGTTATTTTAAAAATTATTTCTTTTCAAAAAAGTTTTACTGTTGACCTTTTTCTCTGTGTTAGTTGATCTTAAGAGCTCTGAGAATATGAGGAAAGAAAAAGCACAGCCCCTTTCTTTAATGCCAGCAGAACTCTGGATACTTAGATCTGGAAGTAAATCCATCTGAGTCAGTGCAATGTGTTATAATGGAGGGAGGCGCTAAGGAGGAAATTGGAGGCTGGGATAACTCTTCCGGGGTGTGTGACAATAGAGGATGGGAACCAGGAGCAAATTTCCACAGAAAAACAATGATAAAGTCTCTCATGCTCTTCAGGGGCCACAGCCTAAACCTAGACCCCTGGTGCTCTGGGCTCTGAACGCAGCCACCAAGCCGCTGCAGCTCCCCCACCTACACACCGGGCACTCCGACCAGCAAGCACTCCTCTTCTGTCTCATCTATCCTATCAAACTGAGATGAATCCACTCATCCTTACAAACTCTCCTCCAAGTCTACCTGTCATTTTACAAACTCATCTTACTCAGTATAAACAGTCATTATCAGGTTAGCAGTGACTTTTCCCCTGGGTGTTACTATTTTAACACATAAGCAAAGGACTTTTGAAATTGGAAAAATAATTTGATGTTGTGAGTTGCCACAAGCAGGAAGGAGGAATTCTTTGGGACCAGAGGAAGTTTCTTGTCATTCTTCAAATCATACCAGAAGCAGCCACTGTCTCTGCAGTTGATGAAGTCTGATTCCTCATTGCCTGTGGAGTGCCTTGGATGCAGGGAATCCTGACCTGCTGATTCTGAGTGCATATGATGACATCCACTTAAGGGAAGTCCAGTAGCAGTCTCTGATGGTCTTTAGCCACATAGCCCCAGGATGTGCTTGGTTTATTTTAGGATAGAGGTTTCCACGTGGGGGAATTGCAATGATTTGAACAAAACTAACTTCTCCCCTTTCTGCAGTTGATAACACATGGCCTTGATTAGAGATACTCAGGAGTGCCTTTTTAAAATTCACATATCTTTCTGCACAAAAACTAATGGTCCATTGAGTCAGGATTCTACATGTGACGGTAGCTGGTGCCAGATGGTCCAGAGGAAAGCAGACAGCCCCACGATGAAGCTAACCATGAAAAACTCAAGCACAGGGAGAAATCCTTTCGGACCCCAGGTGGAGATCAATCACAGATCTTGAAGCAAAAGATCATTACTGTTGGCAAAATTTCATATTGGCAAGTGCTGTTGCAAACGCTATTTTTCCATACAAATTAAGCTAACTGCATTATGAACAGTGGTAACTATTAACAGTTACGACAGTTTTCAACACTCTTTAACAATTTTCTTCAACTCCTACCATGTTAATAGATGTGTTAATCACTGCCTAAACAAGGCAAATAATGAGACATCTTAATTTGCCACTATAGATGGGGAAAGAGGAATATTGAAACTATAATGACAAAATAACACACATTTAAAAGAGATGTTTTCCTAGATACGACAGTAATGAGAATCTCGGGATGTTCAGAGAAAATTTTTAATAACTAATGAGAGTATCAAAGAAATATATGCAGAGATGTTTCTGTGTACCTCGCCGTGTTACTTACAAAGTCAGAATTGGGACCAGCTAAATAAAATCGAGTATTTTTATGGAATCCACCTCTCTGCCATCACTGATTTCATGAAATATATTTATGAATAAATGACTATGAAAATATGTGCACTGTGATTCAGTCTTATCAGTCTACGTATTGTGGATAGATATCAGAATTTTTTAAAAAGTTCTCTTAAAATGGAATAATTCTATATTATATTTCTCTTTATTTTTATCTGCATAAAATATGTATTACTTTGTAGTCTAGGAAACTTAAGTTGTTTTGAGAAATAATATACCAATACTACAGTTATTTAAAACAGAAAGCTCCATCCTCAAGAGAGGCATTCTCTTTAACAATTGTCTTTAGAATGGTGAGACAGGTTAGACTTTTCCAAAAGATCTTTAACAAACTCCAAGAGAAAGAATAAAAGAGAAACAGCAAAGAAAAAACAAGAAACATAAAAACAGCCAAGATTTCAAACCACAGGTTTTGTAGCCCATAATAGCTACTTTCTAAGCCTGCATACTGTGTCTTGGTCATCAGCCTGTCTCGTTCCTGCCCCAAAGGTTGAGTACAACTATTCAGGCAATATGCCCTAACTCCTGCACTTTCAGCTCTAGGCGAAGATTCCATCTTACTTTCAAAACACACAAAATAGTTGTCTTCAGGTCATCTCCAATTCTCCCTTGCATCTAGTGAAAAAACACCCAATTCAGGTAAAGACCTATTTATTCTGATTTTTGTTGAGAGTATCAATGATTGGAAGCCAATTGAAAGACCTTTTGTAGATGATAAAATAAATGAATCTGCTGTTCAAATGACACAGGATTGTTTTGACCCTTCTGCTGGACTCACAACAGGGGCACCCCATCTATTCAGCCCACCTGGGCTAAGTCTGACTTACACACTCACTCAGCTCATGGCTGGCCCCAGTCGTGCCTGTGTTATAGCTTGTACCCACATTCAGTGGTTCTCGAGCTCTTGTCCCATATTCAAGAAGAATGAGAATATGCTGACGATTGAAGACTGAGGCGGAAAGAGCATAATTTTACTGAACGACTGAACAGTTCTTAGCAGTGAGAGGGGATGTGAGGTGGTCCCTCACCCCCTCATTTGGGTGGTTTCTCTCTCAGTGTGGCAGAGTCCAGGGCTTGTATGGGCTCAGAATACAGGAGTGCATGCTGACCAGTTTGTGAGTATGCAAAGAAAACGAAAGCAAATGTATCACTCAAAGGTGGGTACCACAGTATAGAAAACCAATTAGGAAAGTGTAGGCATATGCAAAACAGGTGAAGGCTGGGGATCAGCCAGAGGAAAGTGTGCCAAATGAAAGACCGTTTCTCAATCTGGTCTGCAGCTAGGCTTTAAACTGTCTTTCGCTTGAAGGTGGGGTTTCACCAGGCACCTGCCTCTCTCTGCCTAGACATTTGCCTCCTGCTGCTAACACAAACACGTTTGTTTTTCTTTTCGTTTTTGTTTGTTGGTTTGGTTCTTGTTTTTCCTTTCCTTTCCCACTGCCATGACAGGTTATGGAATGCTCTATCCAAGACTGGTATTATCCCTATATTTTTTTGTGACTCTTTTTCAAGAACTGCAGTACCTCCAAAACAGAAAGTATACATAAAGAATTGTAGGATCTTAAATATCTTTCCTGCTTCCAAATTCAGCTCAGAACTTAGTTCTTCGAGGAAACCTTTGTCCTCTAATTTGTTCCAATTTTAATCACTTGATTCGCATGCCAGCACTGATTTTCTTAGGTCTCCTACTCATTAATACATAAGCGCTTGCTTTTTCCTGCTTTCTTAGTCCATACTTCCATTTTTCTGCCCTTTGCTTCTTCAGCATAGCACAGTAATAATAATAAGGACTTGGGAGTCTGAAGTCCTAATTTCATATCTCAAATGTTCCATGGCTGATCTCTGTGATTTTGCAAAAATGATTTAATCTTCCTAATTCTCAGTGTTTTTTTCTTTATCTGAAAAATAGAGCTAACCGACCCTCTTGCATGGGCATTTAGGGATGATCTAATGAGATAATGCTTGTCAATTATTTACCAGCATGGCTGGCACGTAGTAAACCCTGAAATCATGGAATCTGCCATAATGTGTGTAGCAGTCAAGAGTTTACATGGATTATGTTCACAGAATCTTTTCTGAAGACTTGCTAATTAGTCACTTGTATAGTTAATTAGTTATTGCTTTTTAGGGATGGTGACTCCCTCATGAAATATATCATTAGCTACTCTGGGGCATCTAGAGTTGAGATGACCATGCATTCTTACTCTGAGCAAATAATCTCTGTCCAAGAAGCAGGAATACATCAAGGCTAGGGAGACCCTCCTTTCACACACACTTTCCCACTATATTGCACAAAAATGGATTAGATCTTTTGCTGTACACAGCCTGGTGTGGAGACAGGTGAGTGATTTGATCCAAGCAAATGTACAGACTAGAAATCTAATCTTCTATGAGAAACCCTAGAAAGCGTGGCTTGATCTCAGCTCACCACACAGTCTTGTGGTTAAAGAGATGAAAAGCAGGCTAATATGGCTTGTTATCTTTTCCTTCTTTCTATTTATTTTACAAGCAGTTTGGAAAGCTTCCCAGATACGAATCTATAAGTCTTTCTAAGTAGCACCTCAGAGGCCAGAGAAATAGGAGGGCTGTGAGGAAAACCTAAGTTTGTTAACAGGGGCGGATTTTCTCTTTCTGTAAGTTAGTGGATTCCTCTGTGTCTATTCCAAGGGGAGAGAAAATATTCTGCCTGTTACGGAGCTTCAGCAAACACACAAATCAAACATATCTCGTCTGCAGCCAGATAGGCCGATGTGCGTTGCGGCTGCCGAGTCGTCCATCCTCGGAGCTGTGTGTCTGAGCTTGGCTGAGAGCAGGATCCATTACAGGGACGGGGGTCATTTCGCAGCAGAGGGAAGGCATGGTTTTTCCTTCTCATCACTGCTCCCATTTGAACTCCTCTCCAGACGTTTTCTCTTTACCATGTAAGGAGCAAGGCGATGGGCTCAGATGAGCCAGGGTAGAAGAAAAAGAAATGAAGTTTTAGTCCAGGAGGTACTCTCATGAGACACACACACGTCACCCCATGCTTTGTGCAGTCCTGTTTCCAGAAGGAGAAACGATGTCAAGATCAGAGACCTAGCCTTTGTCGTGGTGGTGAGAAGGCAAAAAAGCACAACGGGCTGCAAAAACTCCCTTGGGCTTTTTCTCAAGAGTCAAAAGGATGTGATTATTGCAGATGGCAAAAGTATTCTAATTTCCAAGTTAAAGATGCACAGAAAGATATAGATAGGAGAAGAAAGTAACCTGGGCTGCTGATTTCTTCAGAAGTGTAGGGAGAGCAGGAGAGGAGAAACACTTTGAATGTGTGTGTGTTCAACAATGCATAGTTATGTGTGTTTTCCTGAACCAGGCGATGGGATGGGTTGAATTAGTCCCATTCAATGATGAATCCAAGTGCTACCCACTGTGCCCTGTAACTGTGACCTCACCTGGAAATAGGCTCCAGGCCAATGTGATGAAGTTGAGATTAGGTCACACTGAGGGTAGAGCGTGGCCTCTAGTACAATCTAACTGATGTCTTTATAAGAAGATGAGAAGAGACACAGAGACAGACACAGGAAGAAAGAGGCCGTATGACAACAGAGACAAAGATTGGGTGGCCACAAGGCGAGAAATGCCAGAGGTTGCCCACCTCACTTCCACACCCCTCACCTGGAAGTGGGAAGAGCGAGCCCGTTCTCCACTCAGCCTCAGAGGAGCATGTCCTGCCACGCCTGGATCTCGGACGTCCGACCTCCAGAACTGTGAGACAAGACATTGCTGTTGTTTTAACCCAGACTCTTTATGGTTCTCTGATACAGTGGCCCCAGTGCAAATGCTGAGGGAAATGTGAAAAAAAAGGACACAGTTTTTACCCTTAAAGAGTCTATAGCACGAGCAGAAAGATCATCTAGCTTATAGGGCTAGAAACAGGACATAGCAGCCGTTGAAAGGAAAAAGAGGCCAGTGTTGTGTTCAGGTTATTGGTGAAGCTTTTATGCTAAAATGTCTGATGAAGGCCTCACACTTAAATACTTATAATTTTAGATTTATAGTATTTTGAAGCTGAAATAGACTTAAGAGAGTTATCTGGCAGCTCATAAAATGTGCCCTAAGGAGAGTGGGGCTTCTACAGAGTTGCTCCGTTTCTGCCTCCCACCTCTGACGCCTGCCTCCAGGGCTCCCCGGGCCTCCCTCCACGGCAGCTGCCCCCCTTTAACCTGTTCCATACACACAGACGTTCCCCTTGGAAGCACTGGCTATTTTAATGCTACTCATTTGACATGAAGCCGGCCTTCTCCTTCGCCTGTGATAACAGTGGTATTGTAAGTTTGGGCAGGACTCACAAGTCTTTTCATCCGTATCCTGCACAACCACAGCGTCTCTTGCCATTAACAACCTCTTTTAACATGCTCTCTTTTTTTTTTTACCTTTTCTTTTCTTTTCAATTAATTATTTATTTAATTTGCAAGCAGCAAAACCTTACTCGGAAGTAGAAAATGATTTTTGGGGGTAGGATTGGCTAGCTTGATGAATTCTAAGAAAGACTTGAAACAAGATTTTAAAAGGATCAGAATCGGGGGAAGCCAGGTGGCAAAAATGCTGTCTCATGAGGCATCCATTGAGGACAGCACAGCCATCACCATGAAAACTCACGCAACAGCTTAGAACACTGTGGCCACTGTCGGCCTAGAAACCACCCTCCACCACCGAATCCCTGGTACTAGCGTCCTGGAAGCCAGAGACAGTAGTGCCACCTCTATCTGCAGCCAAGCTGGCCTCCCCAGACCGGCTCGGCAGCCTCCATCGTGGTGCATGCTCCCTGACAAAGGCACCCCCATGGCTGAGCCTGGCAAGAACTCAGTCTCTGGTCTCTGCTGAACTGCGAGAGAGCAGAAAAGAGTGTTGCATGTCCAGTTAGAAGTGAGACAAGTGGAGTGTTGGCCGACACTCCCTACTTGGTTTTTTTGTTTCGTTTTTTGCTTTTTGCAAACTCAGCACTCAGCAGCCTGGGTGCTCATTGCCAGAGCTCAGCACAGATGATCTGTATCAGAGCAGCACATACCATTTTATTCAAAAATTTGATTCTTGTAACCCAATGGCCCTGTCCAGTTGGCTGGGGGTGTCAAGTGACTCACTCAAAGTCACACAGCTTCTTAGTGTGAGCCTGTCAATCAGCCCAAGGTCCTGTCCTGCTCTCCATGGCAGCCAGTCTGAATCCTACCTGACAGGCTGAGGAGGATGCTCCCAGGAGCCCAAGCACACGCGTTTGGGGGAGGGTGAGATCATTCTAACAGCCGGGAAGAGGAAAAGCCCCAGGAAATACCACATGGCTCAGAGAGACAATTATCAATACCTACAGAAGGGTCACAGGTGAAAAATACATTGTGGATAGTATATAGCCATCTCTTGCCTTTTGAATTACATGTCAGTGTGTCCCCCTAAACTCTAAGGTAGGCACTCTTGGAGAGGCATCAGAGAGGGGCTCAGACCCTTGTTGCCTGATCGAGGACACTTCCAGGAGGCGTGAGCCCTGTGCTGCAAACCAAAGAAAGGCTTCTTTAGAAATAACCTCAAGTTCTGTGCCTTTGGGAGTCAGACGCAAGGAGGCCGGGTGTGAAGATCGTTGGATCTGTGCTGTGCTTTGCAGATGGAAGGAGCCTCCCTGCTCCACAGGGAGCAGCCCTGTCTGAGCTCATATCTCCAGATGAAGCATGGTTTGGAGGGTGGTGCTACGAGTTCGCACAGACCAATCTGTGCAGAACAAGACAGCAGCGGAGGCGGCCAGAGTCCTTCTGCTGCTTCTGCAGCAGGGCTTCCAGAACATACAGTGGGCTGCTGGAAGCCACGATGACGAAAGGAGGCCCCTAAGTGGTGGGAAAAACTGGTGCTTTACATTAAATTGTAGAAGTACAAGAGAGTAGTTGTATGCATTTTTAATTAGTTACATATCTGCTCAAAACATGTAGACATTTATTTGTTTCTGCCATGCCTGCTAGCTAATACAGCAAACTAAGTAAGGCAGGGAGTTCTGGAAAAGGACTGAAGAACTGACCCACAGCCATGGGTCACACGGCAATAACCACAGAGAGGTATGTTTCCAAATGTTACTTAGAAGTGACAGGATGATTCAAAATGATGAAAACTAGATACGTCATCATAATAGAAAAAAAGGTGTTTAAATATTGTGAACAGACTAGGTATATTATAATCATGCCACTGTAATATGTAATGTCAGTTTATATAAACTTGAACATCTAGCTTAAAGAAAGATAGAAAGTCTCTAAAAATCAAATTCTAGGGGATAACATTACAAAGTCATGGAAGATTCTATGACATAAAAAGTAAAATTTCTTATTAATGCTTGTGCTTTTTCTACACAAGCAGGCCCTATTTTTCTAGCAAAAATATTTCATTGATAACTCAGATCTGGCCACTATGGCTGGCCTAAAAATATATTTTCAGTTCTTTTGGGCATGGTAAGTATAACAGAAGCCTAGCGGTGTATAGCATCTACACTAGAGAAGAACAGGAATAAACAATACTGTAATCTCAGGGAGTTTAATCATAGTCACCAGTATAATCTCTAACAAATTTGCTATTCTTTTAAACTTAGTATAGGATAAGCTTGTAATCACCTGATAGATTCTTTTTGCCCACTGTACAGATAAAACCAATTAATCAAGACTGTGGTATTGCAGTAGAGAAAGTATAGTAAATCAGGGCTAGCCAAGAGGAAGGATGGGACACTATTACTCAAATCAGCATTCCCAAAAACTCAGAGGCCAGGGCGTTTATGGATAATTTGGTGGGCAGGGAGCTAGAGAATTGATGCTGCTGATTGGTTAAGGATGAAATCATAGAGGTGTGGAAAATGTTCCTGGTGTGCTGAGTCAGCCTCTGGCTGGGGACGGAGTTATGACTCATGGATCCTGGTGGAGTCCGTTGGTCACCAGAATGCCTAAATCTGAAAACCATCTCAAAGACCACTCTTAAATTTTGACAACAGTGATGTTATTTATAGGAACAATTAAGGAGAGTTAAAAATCTTTTAAACTCTGGAACAATAGCTGATTATCCTTTAACTACACCTATGTCTTAGCAGAGCTCAGGCCCCTCCCAGAATCCTAATCTTGTGGCCTTTCATTAGCCTACAAAGGCAGTTTCAGTCTTGAACAAGAAAGGGGTCGATTGTAGGCAGACGCTATTATTATCCCTGCCTCAAATTAAACCGTAAACTAAACTCCTCCCATGTTAGCTTGGCCTGTGTCCAGGAAAAAGTGAGGACAGCCAGCCTGTGAGGCTTGGAGCAGGATAGAGTCAGCCGGTCTAGGCTTCTCTCACGCTTAGAATCTTTGAAAAAGCAGTTTCAAGTTTTATGTTCAGATGTGAAATTTTAATATTTTGTGTATATTTTAGCTGATATTTTTGCAGAGTTTAAAACACTTAAAGACTGACTTATTAAACTTACATATTAATAAGATATGTAGAAATGCTAATGTTGCCAATCAATATCCTCATATTTAGGGAAATTTGTTTCATTGAGTAGAGAAATTATCAGTAGTGTAAGCAATATGTATTTGTTCAGATGAATGGCACTTTCTTTCTTTATTTTTGGGACAGAGTCTCACTCTGTCACCAGTTTGGAGTGCAGTGGTGTGATCTCAGCTCACTGCAACCTCCGCCTCCTGAGTTCAAGCGATTCTTTTCACTCAGACTCCTAAGTAGCTGGGACTACAGGCACGTGCCACCAGGCCCAGGTAATTTTTGTGTTTTTGGTAGAGATGGGGTTTCACCATGTTGGCCACATGGTCTCAATCTCTTGACCTCATGATCTGCCTGCCTCGCCCTCCCAAACTGCAAGGATTACAGGTGTGAGCCACTGCACCTGACACCTTCTTAATGTCCATCGTCATACCCTGGAGTTTTAACAGGGCGCAACAGGAGCTGGCAAAGTTCCAGGGGCTGTTAGCCACTGTCAACTAAGTGGCATGGTCATCTCTCACTGATGACTCCAGTCCAAAGTGTCGTCTGTTTCATTTCTAGCCTAAAGATACACATACCAAGCCCAAAGTGAAGAGTTTTTAAATTTAGACTTACATCGACTTGTCTTTCTTTCTAGATTTTGAACTTAAAATATCCAGCCCTATTTTGTACTCCTGCAAAATGTTCCGAGTGCCTTTTCCCGCTGCTCTTCCCTTCAGAGATGGTCAGTTCATATTTAATGGGAGGAACAAAATTCTACAAATTCTATTAATAGCTCACAACCCTGGAAGGGCTTATAGATACCTTTTAACACCATGTGTCTGTCCCCAGGCCATGTCTGTTTAGAGATCAATTTATAAATGTTCCATGCAGCACTTTCGGGGTGACAAACTTACTTATTCAGAAAAATACGTTGCTGCTTTCATTTTTATTCAAAGCTTTCCAATTCAGCCCTTCTCGGGGGGTGTAGACTATGAAGTGCACTGCAGGAGAGCCTGCCCTGCTCCAAACACGTCCTCTAGTTCCCAGGAACATCCCAACAGACAGTTGTTAAGAACACTGTGAGTGGCTTATAATTTAAATATAGGTTTTCTGCTACCAAAGTATTTGTGTGTATATGTCTGTGTGTGGTGAGTGTGTAATGCCAGGAGGAAAGCGTGAAGTGTAAGAGCTACTAGTCCTTGTACCCCAGCTTCTTACCCATCATCCCTTCTAAACACCCTTCTAGTTCCTCCTGCACTTCAAAATAGTCATACAAGGTGCCAGCACCCGGTCCCTGCATTTTATTGCTATAGATGTGCCCTGCCCAGTTGTCATAAGGAACCAAATAAAAATATATAAAGCGGAAAATCAAGGAAAGTGAGTGAAAACAATTTCTTTGTAAGGCAAAATTTTCTTTATAAATTTACAGATTGCTCGCTAATAAATTTTTTATACAAAACTATCCATTGGAAAACAACTTAAAAAAATAAGCTAACAAAATGTAAAATTATTCTCAAATCTGTTAAATGTGGTTAATGTGTAGTTCATTTTCATCCACTATATATGTTATATACATGTAAATATATATTTATATATATACATATTTCTTCCACTACATATATATACATATACAAATGTTATGTATTTATATGTGTTATATATACATATACAAATTATTTTCAAATTTATTAAATGTGGTTACCATTTAGTTCATTTTCTTCCACTATATATATGTGTGGAAGAATATATATATTCATATATCATGTTAAATATATATATTACATACATTTAACATTGCTTCCAAATATATATGTCTTCCACTATATATGTGTTTTATATATACATAGAATATACACATATCTACCCATATGTATGTACACACAGAGAGAATATAGATCATTATGCATATATGTAGCTATCGTTATGCTTTTTTTATTATATTACAAATTTCACAGGTAATTAAATAGTCTTTGATAACAATTTAGTATATTCCTAACAATCATAATTTAATAATTTTCCTTTAAAGTGAAAATTTGATAATCTTAATGTTCCTGGGTATTTTACACTGTTTTTAAGCTTTTAGTATTGTATGTAATGCTGGATAAACACTGTCAAAATCTTTGTCCACATCAAATTCTCCTTAGAATACTGATATAGTTTGGCAATGTCCCCACCCAAAATCTCATCTTAAATTGTAATGCCCATAATCCCCAACGTGTTAAGGGAGCGACCAGATGGAGGTAATTGAATCATAGGGAGGTTTCCAGCATGCTGTTCGGGTGATGGTGAGTGAGTTCTCAAGAGATCTGATGGTTTTATAAGTGTTTGGTAGACCCTCCTGCATTCATTCTCCTTCCTGCAGCCTTGTGAAGAAGGTACCTTACATCCCTTTGCCTTCTGCCATTATTGTATGTTTCCTGAGGCCTTTCCAGCCGTGCTAAACTGTGAGTCAGTTAAACTTTCGTTTATAACTTACCCAGTCTCAGGCAGCTCTATACAGCAGTGTGAAAACAGATTAATACAAACACTTCCTAAGGGGTATCAAACATTTTAAGAGAGAGAAAGTGTTAAATTGCCATCTCTCAAAATGGCTGATTTTTCAAAAAGTATGTCAGAGAGCTCATTTTATTCCATTCTTTCCAGAACTGCATATTAGCATTCAAAATGTTACTAATCTCTTAAAATGAAAAATTATAGTTTTGTTTTAATTTTGACTTTTTTGGTTATTAAGTGGAACAATTTTAATAGTTTCATTAACGATTTGTAATTCTTCTTTTCTAATAGGAAAGTTTTAATTAAGTTCCTATTGAATTTTAGCATTTTTTCTTATCTTGCTTACATGGACTCTTTCTACAATAGTTTATTACTCTCTCTTATATATATTTGTTGCAATTATTTCCCTCATTTGCAATTTTTTTAAGCTAGTTTTGTGATTACTTTGACATGTTGAAATTCATATTTGTATTTATTTTTTTCTTTGTATTTTGTATGGATTTGGATTTGAAAAATGACTTTGATTTCAAGATCAGACACGTAGATTGAGCATTCTTAATCTGAAAGTCCAAAATCCAAAATGCTCCAAAACTTAAAACTTTTTGAGCTTCAACATGACATTACACATAGAATATTTCACACTTCACCCTCATGTGGCCTGTCATAGTCAAATCACAGTCAATACTTTATTTCATGCACAGAATTATTTGAAATATTATATAAAATTACATTCAGGCTATGTGTATAATGTGTATATAAAACATAAATCAATTTTCATTTAGACTTGGGCCCCTCCTTAAGATATCTTAATATATGCAAATATCTCAAAATGTAAAAAAAAACCTCCAAAATCTGAAACACTTCTGATCCCAATTGTTATGAATAATATTGAGTACCAACTTGATTGGATTGAAGGATGCAAAGTATCATTCCCGGGTGTGTCTGTGAGGTGAGGGTGTTGCCAAAGGAGATTAACATTTGAGTCAGTGGGCTGGGAAAGGCAGACCCACCCTCAGTTTGGGTGGGCACCATCTAATCAGCTGCTGGCATGGATAGAATAAAGCAGGCAGACGTTGGAAGGACTTGATTTGCTGAGTCTTCTGGCCTTCATCTTTCTCCTGTGCAAAATGCTTCCTGCCATCGCACATCAGACTCCAAGCTCTTCAACTTTTAGACTCTTGGACTTACACTAGTTACTTGCCAGGGGCTTTCAGACCTTCAACCACAGACTGCAGGCTGCACTGTTGGCTTCCCTACTTTTGAGGTTTGGGGACTCGGGCTGGCCTTCTTGCTCCTCAACTTGCAGATGACTTATTGCGGGACTTCACCTGGGGATTCTGTGAGTCAATTCTCCTAATAAACTCCCCTTCATGTATATACCTATTCTATTAGTCCTGTCCCTCTAAAGAATACTAATATACCAAGCATTTTAGATAAGAACAATCTACCTGTATATTTTCCTATACATATATTTTTATTGTCTTGTTTTTATTTTTTAATACAAATAAAAGTGTATTAGAATTTACGTATTTTTTATTACCCTTTAAGTTCTGGGGTACATATGCAGATCATGCAGGATTGTGACATAGTTATACACATGTGATGGTGGTTGGCTGCATACATCCTCTTGTCATCTACATTAGGTATTTCTCCTAATGTTATCCCTCCTTAATCTCCCCACTCCCAGCTATCCCTCCCTTAGCCCCTCAACCACCCAACAGGCCCTGGTGTATGATGTTCCCCTCCCTGTGTTCTGTTCATGTGTTCAACACCCACTTATGAGTGAGAACATGCAGTGTTTGGTTTTCTGTTCTTCTGTCAGTTTGCTGAGAATAATGCTTTCCAGATTCACCTATGTCTTCACAAAGAACATGAACTCATCCTTTTTTATGGCTGCATAGTATTCTATGGTGTATATGTGCCACGTTTTCTTTATCCAGTCTAACATTGATGGGCATTTTGGTTGGTTCCAAGTCTTTGCTATTGTAAACAGTGCTGCAAGGCACACCTGTGGTCTCAGCTTCTCTGGAGGCTGAATATCACTTAAGCCTAGGAGGTTGAGGCTGCAGTGAGTCGTGGTGACACCACAGCACACACATGTGTGCATGTGTCTTTATAATAGGATGATTTATAATCCTTTGCATATATACCCAGTAATGGGATTGCTGGGTCAAATGGTATTTCTATTTCTAGATCCTTGAGGAATCTCCACACTGTCTTCCACAATGGTTGAACTAATTTACACTCCCACCAACAGCATAAAAGCGTTCCTATTTCTCAACATCCTCTCTAGCATCTGTTGTCTCCAGATTTTTTAATAATCACCATTCTAACTGGCATGAGATGATATCTTAATGTGGTTTTGATTTGCATTTCTCTAATGACCAGTGACGATGGCATTTTTTTATGTTCATTGGCTGCATAAATGTCTTTTTTTGAAACAGGTCTGTTCATATTCTTTGTCCACTTTTTAATTTTTTTTTCTTGTAAATTTGTTTAAGTTCTTTGTAGATTCTGTATATTACCATTTTAACAGATGGATATATTGCAAAATTTTTTTCCCATTTTGTTGATTGCTGGTTCACCCTAATGTTCGTTTTTTTTTTCTGTTCTTTTAATGATGTGCTCTAAAGATAATGTTTTATTTCTAGGATGTCATCAGTAACTAAGAAAGTAAACTCAACATCTGATTTGTATGTAATTGTATTTAACACCCTTAAGTGACTTTCTTGAATAACTCTACTCTTACTTTTTTTGTTGTTTTTTGAGACAAGGTCTTGCTCTGTCCCCCAAGCTGAGTGCTGTGGTGTCACCATGGCTCACTGCAGCCTCAACCTCCTAGGCTTAAGTGATATTCAGCCTCCAGAGAAGCTGAGACCACAGGTGTGCCAGCACACCCAAATAATTTTCTTTTCTTTTCTTTTTTTCTTTGTTCTTTTTGTAGAGACAGGGTCTCACTATGTGACCCAGGCAGGTCTTGAACTCCTGGCCTCAAGGGATCCTCCCACCTGAGTCTCCCAAAGTGCTGAATGACAGATGTGAGCCACTGTGCTCAGCCTACTCTTACTATATTTTATATGTAATTATATTCAAAATAATGGCATTATTTTGAAGTATAAGGAAAACGTGAAAAATGTAAAAAGGCTTGTAAGAAATAAGATTACAGATAAAGAGGGATTTAATATTGCTGGTAACCGTCTCCTTCCTGTACCAGCTGAGTGATGAGGTCAGAGAATAAATCTGGTTACATTGGTATGAAAACACCATGCTGTCTGGTGGGGATATTATTTTTTTAAAGACCTACAAGATTAGAATAGTAAACTAGCATGAGTCATGCACAGCTGAAAAAATTAGTGCCTCTGCTGCCTTTTCAGCTAGACTATCAAATACTAATGGCCTCTATGTAGGACTGACCTACTCTGATCAATAGTTGGCAATAATCACATGTGGACCAAGTTAATAAAAATGGTCCCCAGTTAGTGTTTCACTGTTTGCACATCTGAATGTTCTGATACAGACTTGTTCTCTCCTGTTGTTTTAGACAATACACCTAATTCAAGGAAACCTAGAGATGGGTACGGAAAACATACTAAGAACATAGAAATCTCTGAATCCAGAAACAGTGACTGAGTCCACAATGCATCCAACAGACCTGAAGATAAATGACAAGACCACAAAATGTCACTGTCTCTTATCTGGTGTCCTATGGCCGAAAATGTCATTTCTGATGTATGTATTTACGGGGGCATTTTAGGATAAAGAGAATTGTGTAAGTTAGGACTTCCCTGACAGAGACAAGATCTAGGATCAGTATCCTGGGATCTTCTCATCTCTGCACTTAACTCACACCCAAGTTCCTGGAGGACATAGATACAGCCCTGGGGATTTGTCTGCGAGGCCCCCAGCACCCTTGAGAGTTTACATTAGTGAGACAAATGGCGAATTCACTGCAGCCAAATGTTGCACATTTCATGATTAAAGACAAGTCTCCCAGACTGGGCTTCATTTATTTCCCTTGTAGTGAAATACGTGTGGATTTATATTTTTCATTACTACATAAATGCAAGCAGTTTATGAAATGCTGAAGGAATTATCAAAGTTAAATCTCCCATTCTATGCCTAGGAAAAGAATTTTCTTGTTGTTTCTTGCTTCATAAAAACACAAAACACAATGATTTAGTGAAAAAATCTATTGAATTACATTGTTTAAAAAGTGAAATTAATAGAATTTGGCACATCTGACCAATACCTCAGTTGGAGTTAAAGTCTTGCTTTCTAAAAATGCAGGCTACAGTAGAAATGTGTACCACCAGTTGTCCTGATGTATTGATTAGTAACGCAGATGGTACTGGATCATAATATCAAAGTCGTTATTTTGGTTTATATAATTGCACTATGCATTTCCAGGTTAGCAGACCATTCAATATTTAAGTGCATAATTGATGCTAGCCACCACGGAGGAGCTGGGAATACAGTGGTAAAGAGTGCTGGAGCCCAGGGAACTTGCTATGATACACACCACCATCAGGGTCCCAGTAATCCCTGCCAGCTGGCATTCATGCCCTGGTGTAATCTCCTCCTCCTTTTGTGCACATGGAATGGGCCTAATGACTGCTCTCTTTCTTTCTTTCTTTCTTTCTTTCTTTCTTTCTTTCTTTCTTTCTTTCTTTCTTTCTTTCTTTCTTTCTCTCTTTCTTTCTCTCTTTCTTTCTTTTTTTTCTTTCTCTCTCTCTCTTTTTCTTTCTTTCTTTCTCTCTTTTTCTTTCTTTTTTTTTCACAGAGTTTCTCTCTTGTTGTCCAGGCTGGAGTGCCATGGAATGGACATAATGACTGCTTGCTTGCTTTCCTTCTTTCCCTTCCTTCCTTCTTTCTTATCTTTCTTTCCCTTCCTTCCTTCTTTCTTATCTTTCTTTCCTTTTCCTTCCTTCCTTCCTTCCTTCCTTCCTTCCTTCCTTCCTTCCTTCCTTCCTTCCTTCCTTCCTCCCTTCCTTCCTTCCTTCTTTTTTTAATGGAGTTTCTCTCTCGTTGCCCAGGCTGGAGTGCAATGACCTGATCTCAGCTAACCACAACCTCTGCCTCTTCGGTTCAAGAGATTCTCCTGCCGCAACCTCCCCAGTACCTGGGATTGCAGGCATGTGCCACCATGCCCAACTAATTCCGTATTTTTAGTAGAGACAGTGTTTCTCCATGTTGGCCAGGCTGAACTTGAACTCCCAATGTCAGGTGATCTGCCCACCTTGGCCTCCCAGAGTGCTGTGATTACAGGCGTGTCACTGCGCCCAGCCCTAATGACTGTTTTCTGACAGAATTTGACAAGAATTATGGAATGTCATTTTCCAGATTAGGTTACCAGGAGACTGTGACTTCTTTCTTGGGTGCCCTCTCTTCACTGTGCCTCCTTTCCTCTGCAAGAATACCTGCCATATTGTGACCTGCCTGAGAGAGGCTCACAGTGGGAGAAACTGATATTGCCAAGGACCATCAAGGACCAACAGCCAATGAGTGGACTTGGTACAGGACTTACCAGGTGAGCCCAATGTAGCTGCCCGCCTTGGCCAATAACTTTATTACAGTCTGATGGAGACCCCCAGCTAGGGGCTACCAGATCCCTGCCCCACAATAACATTGAGGTGATGTTTGCTATCTAAGGCTGCAGACTGTGGTGGTAGTTTGCTATGCAGAAATAGGTGACTTACACATTACTTGCTAGAGCCAGGGTCAGATGTCGGACAGATACATAAATGTATGACATGATGTCAGATTGATCTTTCTTTCTTAATTTTCTCTTTATCATTGCTTTCAGGAGATTTGGCTTTGATATTTCTTGGTGGGATTTCCTTTATGTTTCTGATACTTAGGGGGATTTTAGACTCTTGGAACTAAGGGTGTAGTTTTCATTAGATTTGGAAACATTCTAGCCATTATTTCTTTAAATATTGTTTCTAGTCCCTCCTTACTCCTCATTGACTCTACTCATTTTGGGGCCGTTCAGAATTGTCACAGAGCTCATTCCTGCTTTGTTAATTTAAAAAATACATTCATTTTTCACTCTACGTTTCTTCTGGATCATTCCTATTTCTAAGTCTTCACATTCACTAATCTCTGTTTCTGTAAGGTCTAACTCACTTTTATTCTATTCAGGAAATTTTACGTGTCTTATACTGTAATTTTCATCCCTAGAAATTTTATTGGGGTCTTTTTTATATCTTTCTTATCTTCACTTGATTTTTTGAAATATGGGAATACAGTTACAATAACAGTTTGAATGTAATTTTCTGCCGATTCTCACATTTGTGTCAGTGCTGCATCAGTTTTGAAGGATGGATGGATGGATGGGTGGAATAATTTAGTCCTCATTGTGAGTTATTTTTCTATTCTTTTACATGCCTGATAATTTTTTATTGGATGCCAGGGTTTGTACATTTTAACTTATGTGCTTGATTTTTAAAATTCCTAAAAATATGCTTGCACTTTATTCTGGAATGCAGTTCAGTTACTTGGAAACAAGTTGATTCTTTTGGATTTTTATTTACTTTTTTTTTTCCAGGGAATTGCTCAGTTTAGTGCAAATTGTTCCCACTTCTGCAGCCAGATACTTCTGCACAGTCTACAGGCTTCTTGGGAATGTGGAGGTTTTCCTGTCTACCTGTGGAAAGAGGCACTATTTTCAGCACTGCTACTACTGATTCTTCTGAGTGGCTCTTCCTCTGCCCCTGGGAGTTTTCTGGCATGCGTGGGTGACAAGGGAATCCACTGAGTGTTCCCTGGGAACCCTGAAAGGATGCTGTGCAGCTTCCTCTTCTGTGAACTCAGGTACCTTCCCCTTCCAACGCTCTCATCTCTGTCTTCTCAACTCAGGGAGTGTGCAGGAGCCCTCCTGGCTACTACTCCCTTCCGTATGGCTCATAAACCCTCTCAAGGCAGTGAAATGGAGCAGTCATAGGATTTCCTTTACTTTTCTGCTGTTATGGGTCACTGTGCCCTTCCTTGTCCTATGCCTATTGCCCTGCTAACCATGGTTTCACGTATTTTGTCTGCTGGAGGTTGTTTGTGGTTGGAGAAAATATCCCTGTACTCATCTCGTCCAGAAGTGCAAGGATGATATTTGTTTTTTCTTAATTAAATTTTTATTTAGATATAATTATAGATTTACATTCAGTTGTAACAAATAATACAGAAGATCCTGTGCACCCATTTACCTAGTTTCTTCCAATGGTAACATCCTGTATAACATTGGACAATATCACAACCAGGATATAGGCATTAGTAAAGTCACAACACAGCACACTTCTGTGATGGTTAGTATTAAATGTCAACTTGATTGGATTGAAGGATGCAAAGTATTGTTTCTGGGTGTGTCTGTGAGAGTGCTTCCAGAGGACATTAACATTTGAGTCAGTGAACTGGAAGAGGCAGATTCACCCTCAATCTGGGTGGGCACCATCCAACTGGCTGTCAGCACAGCTAGAAAAAGCGGTCAGAAGAAAGTGGAATTAGCTGACTTGCTGAGTCTTCCAGCCTTCATCTTTTTCCATATTGGATACTTCCTGCCTTTGGACATTGGACTCCAAGTCTTCAGCTTTTGGGCTCTTGGACTTACACAGTGGTTTAACAGGAACTCTCAGACCTTCAGCCACAGACATAAGGCAGCACTGTTGGCTTCCCTGCCTTTTGAGATGTGGACTGAGCCACTGCTGGCTTTCTACCTTCTCAGCTTGCAAACATGGGCTATCATAGCACTTCACCTTATGATCCTGTGAGCCAATTCTCCTTAATGAACTCCATTATATATATATACATATATACATACATATATCCCATTATTTCCGTCCCTCTGGAGAACCCTGACAATTTTTACCATCACAAAGATCTCTCCTGTTGCTGTTTTGTTTCTTCTGCCCTTTATTTAGATACAATTATATCTAAATATCTGCCCTTCTCATATCCCCTCCTTAACTTTGGCAGCCACTAATCTGTTCTGTTTGTATAATTATGCCATTTGAACAATGTTATATAAACATATAAACACTTGGGACTTGTTTTTTCACTCAGCATAATTCTTAAGAGTTTCATTCATGCTGTATATCAATACCTTATCCTTTTATTGCTGAGTAATATTCCACAGTATGGACGTATCAAAGTTTAAATGTTCACCCATTGAGGGATATCTAGGTCATTTCAAGTTTTTGTAATGATCATAAATGGCATTGTGTTTTTAACTTCAATGTACATGTGCTAGTTGCCAGTGTATACAAATACAGTTGAATTTTGTATGTTTATCGTCTATTCTATGGCATTGGGGAGCTCTAAATTAGTTCTAGTCATACTTTTTGTAGGCATTTGGGGATTATCCTACATCTATAACCATGCAGTCTGCACATAGGGGTAGTTGAATTTCTTTCCTGTGGATTTGCGTGCACTTTATTACTCTTCCTTGTCTAATTGCACTGCCGACATCTTCCTGTATATGTTGCGTGAAAGCAGTCAGAGCAGATATCTGTGACTTGATACAGATTTTAGGAGAAAATTACTCAGTGTTTTATAATTAAGTATAATACTTTGTGTAGTATTCTGTAAATGTTTTTTGTCAAGTGGAGGAAGTCCTTTCTTAACAATTTTTTGAGAGTTTTTTATCACAAGTGGATATTTGAATGTAAATTTGTCTAGTTTTTTTTCTTTCAGATCAATCAGTTTTCACTTTAAATATTTTGCAGCTCTGTTGTCTGGAGCATACATATCTAGGATTTTTATATCTTTCTTGGTGGATTGGCACTTTTATCATTATAGTATATATATATATATATATATATATATATCTAATTTAGAGTATATATACTAAATATATATCTAATTTAGAGTATATATACTAAATATATATACATATTTAATTTAGTGTAATTTTTTCTATACATATTTAATTTAGTGTAATTTTTTTCTTCTTCCTGTAGCCATTTTTCATGTTGAGTAATCTGAAAATAAATAATCCCTTCTTTTTTAAAATGGATAATGTCTTGATCCCCCCTTCGTTTCTGAAGGATACTCTCACTGGATATGGAATGCTGACAGTTGAAAACATTTTGTGGCCTATGAAAAATGTGCCACTTTCTTTTGGAATTTATTGTTTCTGGTAAGAAATACACTGTCATTTTATTATTCATTCTCCTATAGTTAAGGTGTCATTTCTCTCTAATTTTAATATTTTTTCTTTTTCTTTAGCTTCCATATGTTTGACTATGATGAATTTGGAATTCACTTAGTGTGAATTTATTTGATTTTGTCTTGTTTCTTTGCACTCAGCCCCTTGACTGTGGTTTTATGCCTTTCACTACGTTTGAGAAGCTTCCAGACATTATTTTTCAAAGTACTCTTTTAACTTCACCTACTTTCTCTTCTCTGCTGGGATTTTCATGACATAAATGTATATTTTCTTTAAGTTTTATCAGTCCCTGATGCTCTCTTGCTTTTTTCAGTCTATTTTTTTCTTTGCTGCACAGACTGGGTAAGTTCAAATGTCCTATCTTCTTCAAGTTTCCCATTGTTAAAGACTGAATTTTTGTGTCCTACAAATTTCACATGCTAGAGCCTTAACCCCAGTGTGGCTGTACTGGGAGATGAGCCCTTTAAGGAAGTAAAGAAGTTTAAATGAGATCATAAGGGTGGAATTCTGATCTGAGAATTTGTATCCTTATCAGAGACCTTGTGCTTGTGAAGGCACCTTTCTCTCTCTCTCTCTCTGTCTCTCTCTCTCCCCCGCCCCACCACCCCGCTTCTCTCTTTGTATTTATGCACATACCAAAGAAAGGTCATGGGAGGACACAGTGTGACGGTGTACATCTGCAAGCCCGGAAGCAAGCCCTCACTAGAAACCACACAGGCCAGAACATAGATCTTAGACGACTCACTCTTCAGAACTGTGAGAATTAGATTTATATGGTTTAAGCAACGACGTCTGTGATATTTTGTTATGGTAGCCTGAACAGATCGATTTTTAATACTAAAATGCTGTGTGCTTCTGTAACAAATACCTGAAAATGAGGAGCAGCTTTGGAAATGAGTAATGTGTAAAGGGTAGAGAAGTTTGGGGGTACATGCTAGAAAAGGCCGAGATCACCATGAAGGGACTGTTGGTAGAAATGTGAACATTAAAGGTGACTCCGGTGAGGACAGCAAAAAAAATAGAAGACCTGGAGAGAAAGTCTTCATCTTCTTGAGAATATATCATCATCTTAAGCAGAATGTTGGTGGGAATACGGAAGGGAATAGTCATTCTAGTGTGGTGGTCTCAGGTGGAAATGAGGAACAAGTTATTGGCAACTGGAGTGAAGATGATCCTTGTTATAAAGTGACAAGGATCCTGGCTACACTGTCCTGGCATTTTGTGGAAGGTGGACTTTGGGAGTGGTAAAACTGGATATTGAGCTGAGGAGACTTCTAAGGAAAATACTGAAGAAGCATCTTAGGTAAGATATGAGAGGAGAGAGAAGAATTGCGGACAGTTCAGTAAACAGGAAGCAGAAGTTGATGATTTAGAAAATTCCCAGCCTATCCATATTGCAAAAAAACGAGAAAACGTGTTCCAAAGAGAACACTACGGGTGTAGATGAAGAACTACTTGATAAGATTCATGTGTCTGTAAACCACAAAGGTAATCAACCACTTCAGAAGAAGCCAGAAGTAGAGATGGGATTATACCTGCAGAGACACTGCCAGTTTGAAGTTAAGGAACTTAAGAATGTGTGACATAATGGAAGAAGGATATTGGACTTCTGGAATCTATAGGAGGGGTCCATAAAGCTATTGAGCTGTGAATATGCTTCATCCTTTGAGAAAACGAAAAGAAAAGAATGTCCCTGAGGGTGATTGAGATGTTACTAGAGCTTCCTCCTCAGTTTGAAAGAGGAAGCCACCACCTCTTTTTCAGTGGGCTTGACTGCTGTCACCTAGATCCTCATAGGCAGAACCACCTGGTAAAGACTCAAAGGCAGGGCCACCCCCACAACTGAAGGAGCAGGTCTTTCCTGCAGAACTCTGGGGGTGATGCTGTCATATCAGTGGACCTGGAAGAAGAAGGATTGACTCAAAGCTTATTCTTTCTTGTCTATAGATCTATTGGAATTTGCCTGCTAGGTTTTGGGCTTGAATGGGATCCATCACCTCTTCCTTCTTTTCTATTTCTTCCTTTGGAATAAGAATGTCCATGCTCTGCTTGTCTGCCCATTTTATTTTGGAAGCATGTACTTGTCTGTTTTCACATGTCCATGTAGAGAGGTGATATGGTTTGGCTGTGTTCCTACCCAAATCTCATCTTAAATTGTAGCTCCCATAATTCCCATGTGTCGTGAGCAGGACCCAGTAGGAGATAATTGAATCATGGGGGCAGTTTTCTCCATACTGTGTTCATGGTAGTGAGTAAGTCTCATGAGACCTGATAGGGCTTTTTGTGTTTACTTTTTTTTTTAATTATACTTTAAGTTCTGGGGTACATGTGCAGATTGTGCAGGTTTGTTACATAGGTATACATGTGCCATGGTGGTTTGCTGCATCCATCCCTCTGTCACATACATTAAGTATTTGAGACCTGATAGTTTTATAAGAGGAAAGTCCTTTTGCTTGGTTCTCATTTTGTCTCTTGTCTGCCACCATGTAAGACATTCCTTTCTCCCTCTGCCATGATTGTGAGGCCTCGCCAGCCACATGGAACCGTGAGTCCATTGAACTTCTTTTTCTTTATAAATTATTCAGTCTTGGGGATTTCATTATCAGCAGTGTGAAAATGGACTAATACAAGAGGCATTCTACCTCATGATGGATCATACCTGAGTTTGACCCATGTCTGGTTTAGATGATTTTAGATGACACTTTAGACTTTAGACTTTAGGGTTGATGCTGGAATGAGTTAAAACATTTGAGGCTGATGGGATGATATTTGCATAAAAGGAGAACGTGAATTTCAGGGATTAGAGGTGGAATGCTATGGACTGTAAGTTTGTGTCCTTCCAAATTCATATGCAGAAACCCTAACCCCCAGTTTGGCTGTCTGTAGAGCTGAGGCCCCTAAGGAAGTAATTAAGGTTAAATGAGTTCTTAAAAGTGGGGTGCTTATCAGGTAGAATGAGTGTCCTTTCGAGATGAGACACCACAGAACTTGCTTGCTCTCTCTTACTGTAAGTGTGCCAAAGAAAGACCATGTGAGGATGCAGCAAGCAGGTGGCCATCTGCAAGCCCTAAAGAGAAGCTTGGTCAGACACTCATCAGCTGGAACTTGGACTGTGGCCTTCTGAACCTCTAGAACTGTGAGGAATAAGTCTCTATGTAAGCCACATCGTCTGTGGTAGTTTGTTATGGCAGCCAACAGGCTAAGACAACAGCCAGCATGCACCCCTGCATTCCGTTGTCAAGTATTCCATTGAGTGTTGTATTTCAGCTGTGGGCATGATACAAGGTAAACACTCACAAAAATATTTTAGCAAATGAAAAATCACAAAGAATGCAAACTCATGATATAAACGTTGGCAAACGCGAAGGCTTGATCTCAGAGAAACAAACAAAAACCTTGGGCCTAAGACACTGAGTTTTGGTGTCTTTGGAAATTCTCTAAAATGTGCTGCACCAGTTAATGGCTCAATAGAGCTGTGATTGATTAGCCAATCATCTGTGGGAACGTCAGAGTTACTCAGCATTCTCTCTTAAATGCTTACTCTTTAGAGAAGCTACTAAATTATCTGCATGTATTTAATAAATAAATATTTAGTAAGGGTCTTGGATTTCCCTGGCACCATTCTAAGTATTGAGATTAGATTAAAAATATAATTACTTAATACCTATCTTGATTGTATTTCAGTTTTAGCCTTATAAACAGCTGTACATTATGCCAAGCAAAAGAAAAGTCCTCTGTATTAGGGTGTGTATTGTGGGTACTGATCTAATGACTACTTAAAAAAATTATTTATCTTTACTTCTAGTAGATGCTGTTTCTTACTCTTGTTTATAACAGAAAGGAAAGAAAAAGTACTAAATATATGCAGCATTAAGCCTCTCTTTGTCTCTATCTTCATGTAGAATGATTCCTGAAAAGTAGCAGAGACTCCAAAGGCTTCCTCATCCCCACAGGTGGTCAGAGGTTTCTGCGTGGCAGCTGGCAAGCCAAACCCACCACTGGGGAGCAGCAACTGGGGGAGCACTAGAAAGAGCCACTTAGAAGGATTTATTTTGTTTGCTTTTTTTCTCCTAAATCAATGGAAAAATATCTGTAATACTTGGCCTGATAAGCAGAAAAAGGGAAATGTAAGATTCAAATTATTGGTTCATAAAATAAAGCTCCAGACAATTCTGTTTTATGATACAGAATGGATTGGTTGTGGTCTGTTAGCAGGCAGAGGCTCTATGCATGCAGATACCATAATAACAGTAAAGAATGGTTGAGTGGAGACCCAGTGCCTCTGCTCCAATTATTTTTATAATTGCTCTCTATCTAGTATCTCTGCAGATATTCCGTAAACAGTGTGCAACACTAACTCCATCCTTTTGTTGAATGTGTTATTATTTTTGCTATGACAACATTTTCAGCCATGCAGAAACAAAAGTTTGAAACCATTTTGTTGTTCTCTGCATCTACAGCTTTGCCATAATATTGGTTAATTAGACACACTGTTTAATGACCAAATTAAACACATCACTTTTTGGTGAAGAAATGAACCCAAGAAGTAGTAAAGGTAGTGAGGAATTCCTGAATCCCAAAAGCCTGGTTAATTATGACCATTTCACAGTCATGTGTGTGTGTGTGTGTGTGTGTGTGTGTGTGTTAATTCAAATAGGAAAAATAGCCAAAAGGAGCTAGCTGTCAAAATCCAGGTGCTTTAATGAGACAAAGACTATTTCAGATTTCAGGAGCTGAACTCGGGATTAATATCTTCCCATTCAAAGAGGCAGTTAGTACTACGAGGTCGTTTATTGATTCCATTAACAAATATGTATTGACTACTTGCAATGGACCAGGGCCTATTTTGATGCTGAGGGCCAGTGAATTTCAAAGCTAAATATGTAATAATGTGTTGTTGGAACCATTTTTCCCTAAGCAGCAACTGAATGGTGGGAAACCACTGAGCAGGTAGCATGGTTCACATGGTCCCATGGGCCCTGCTGGCCTACTGTCTTGCAGTTTTGACATATCAGCATTCATTGAAGATAAAATTGCTTTTCCCTGAAGTTTTAGTTTGTCTCAAAACAGTCTAAGACATGCTTTCTTTATTTGAGAGATGTCCAGAACAGTGCTTGAAAAAGAAGACCAAATACAATGCTCTCCATGGTGCACCAGGATTGGGAAGTGTAAAAACGTCCGCAGAAGGCAGCACAGGGAAGAGACGAGCTGAGGGATCCATGTCTCCGTACATAAGCCGACAACTCTACTGTTCCTAAATCCACTACTTTGTAAAAACCAAACAGAACAAAAAGCATCCTAAATCTTAGTGGCTCAAAACAGCCATAATGTTTCCACTGATTTGGCTTGGCTCACATGATCTGGCTGACTGCATCAGCCAGCTGCTCAGAACTGGATGAAATTCTAAGGTGGCCTCACATACTTGCGGTGGGAGCTGGCGGGGGGCTGGAACTCTCTTTTCTTCCACTATGCTCTCACCCCTTTCTCTCCCTGCACTCGCCTCCTTTGTTGCATTAGGCTGGCCCAGGCTTCTGTACTTGGCAACAGAACAATCTAAGAAACTGAAGTCAGAAGCTGCAAGCTCCCGAGACCCGGGCTCTGAAACTTCCACTGAGTCACTTCTGCCAGGTTCTGTTGGTGAAAGCACATCACAGGCTCAAGCTCTACTAGTCAGTGATATAGATGGAGTGATATAGACCTCTTAAATGGAGTTGTGCAGAAAATTGTGACCATATTCGATCTACAACACCTATTAAGGGCTACATGTCCTGTTAATAAGATCATAATTATGTACATATGTAATATATATTTCAAAATAACCTCTGGAAATTAAAACACATAAAATAAGAAAAGACCAGGAAAGAGTGCAAAAAAGGCTTTTGCATCATGTTGAAACAATGTGAAGCTTGTAGTAAAGTTGCAAGAATTGTTTGAAGAACTTCCATCGGCCACTTATTTAAATTTTCCAGATGCAATTATTTTACCACATTTGCTTCAGTAGTAGAATAAGGATGAAAGGGTATATATAAATTCAGAAAGATTAGTAGCTGTGGGTGGGAGAGTGAGGAGAATGGACACTGAGTACTGATGGATAAGGGGGTTCTTTGGGGGGTATAAGAATACATAGAAGGCCGGGCGCAGTGGCTCACGCCTGTGATCCCAGCACTTTGGGAGGCCGAGGCGGGTGGATCACGAGGTCAAGAGATCGAGACCATCCTGGTCAACATGGTGAAACCCCGTCTCTACTAAAGATACAAAAAATTAGCTGGGCATGGTGGCGAATGTCTGTAATCTCAGCTACTCAGGAGGCTGAGGCAGGAGAATTGCCTGAACCCAGGAGGTGGAGGTTGCGGTAAGCTGAGATCGCGCCATTCCTGCTGCCTGGGTAACAAGAGCAAAACTCCGACTCAATTAAAAAAAAAAGAAAAGTAGAATTAAAATGTGGCCTTGAGTGGCACCACTCAGTGGGTATACTAAGAACACTAAATTCCACACTTCTGATGAGTTAATTTTATGGTATGTGAACTATATCTTAATAAGACTATTTAAATACTATATATGAGCCCTAGGTGAATTTCCTTATTAATGGAATCAAATTAAGGGTGTAGGCCTTAGCTTATGCTAGGACTCTATTCTAGATCATCAGAGATGCTACATGGTCAAAATGAATAGGAGGACATTTCGGAAGTCTGTGATGTGACCTGCGAACTTACACTCCCACCCCTCTGAAGATGTCCTTTGAGCCTGAGCCATCAGGTGGTTTCAGTTATTTCACGGACTGAACATGTGACTCTGACTCAGTGGAGTTAGAGAGATTGAGCAGCTTGCCTGAGTCCCCTGGACTGCACATGGCAGGGATGGGGTAGGAAGAAACAGAGGCCTGGCTCCAGCCTCCTGCATCCTGTCAGTAGAAGTAGGTAGGGATCCGATGGGCCAGTTTTGACTTACTGGAATACATAAAACAGACATGGCATCATTGGAGACTTACAAATACATATAGAAAAATAGAAATATTAAATATTGTTCAAAGGAAAAGAAACCTGAAACTAAATAGAGTTGACATAGGCAACTGTTCCGTCTTTTGGCTGATCAGAGCATTCTTTCTACCAGTATCTTTTAGAAGTATTTGGTTTTCCTCCACAAAGCATTTGTTCTCATTTTAACTTGTTGCTTGTAGTTTGCATTCTCTTATACTTTAATTCATTTTACATGAATTTAACTAGAAAATTATTGATAAGAAATAACCCAGCAACCAAACAATGACTGGTACCTTTTGGAAAGCCTTAAATAATTTCCCAATAACTTCTTGATTGCTACTGTAGCTAAAATACGTGTTATGTGAAAAATACACATTGTATTATTGTTGTGGTAAGAAACTGAGATAAATTATAGGTAATTTCCACTTTGTAGTACCGTTTCTATGGTCTGTAAGACATTTGTGTTATGTCAGTTCTTGTTACCATGGTTATTTCAGGTAATTCCAGGTTAGTAAAGTTAAAATGGTGTGTCTTTTTATGTTTTTTGTTTTTTTGTTTTTTGGTTTTTTTTTTGGTGATGGTTGTTGAGTAAAATTGTTCATGTAGAGTAGAAAGAAATATCCCTTCTTGGTAAATAGAGTATTTCACTTAGTCATGGTACTAGGTGACTGGAAGAAAGGGAGAGTGGACACCCCTTTCTCATTAGAAACCCCCTCCATTCCTCTCCCACCTGTAGACCAACTGTGAGATCCAGGCATCTCGAGCAGCTCAGGTTAAACTGTTGCACATGACGGGCTGAGCCACGATAACATGGAAAATGAGCTCTCAATCTTAACATTCCTTCAGCTGCTTGATATAAAAAGAGTGACAGAAAAATTAATAACTGTGAGCTCAGAAACCGAAAGTGGTGTCCAGAGGCTTGTTTCGTTGTTGTTGCTGATACTGTTTCTGTGGTTTATTCATTTTTCTCTTATTCTCTGATGAACACACAGGCTGACATAAACTTAAAGAGGAGATAGGTATATTGGAACAGATGCTGAAATGAATTTTTAAGGTATGACGGTGGGAAGATACCTTAAAACAGGATTGATGCGCCAAGGCTGTCAGGGAAAAGGGAGTGGCAGAAACCCCACTGTAAGAGCGTGAAAATCCTCATGGCAGAGCAACAACATCCAAGGACTTAGTTCACGTCGAGGTGCGACAGTTTCTTCTGGCTACCAGTTAGGTTTTAGCCGAGAGACCCCACTAATTAGGCATGTGATCTTCATTTGACTTGGTAGTAGTCTCTAAAAAATCTGAAACGGAACATCTGGCACTCCCCTAAAGAGCCTTGCGAGGTAAGTGGAGAGAGAGAGAGCTGTCACTGGAATTTTACAGCATAAGTGTTGTGTGGCTTTATCTTAGTTTTTCTTTGTTATCTTTTTCTCACTTTGCTTACTTCCACAGTCCCTTAGTTTTGCTTTCTTGCTCTCCTCATCAATCTGATTTAAATTTTACAACTTTTTTTTGTTTCATATGTATTTCTGTAGGTTCTAATAAACCCTTATGAGGCGGAGTGTGGTATAAGTTAATAAAAGTAATAGAAGTTAGGAACTATTGTAGGAGAAGAACTACACATACTGTATATGCATACACATGTGCAAGTGTGTACAACACTGTTTCAGCTAAAACTCTATATCCATATATCTACATTCACACCTATCTTTCCAAGATCTATGTGTGTTATTTGAGGGTTGGTAAATTAAATCATTGCTAAAAGCATAAAGCTATTACATATTCAATTTTGTCCAACTTAAATACCAGGATTTTCCTGTACAATCCGTAATCTAACAGAGTATCTTATTGGAAAACTGTAAAACTAATTCTACATCTCTTAATGCCAATACCAATGGTTGTATATGTTAGTAGATATTAATAATGTGTCCACTACATTCTAGCAAATGTGTGTTACTGACTATCCAGGAAAATTTGCGGATAATGTCTTATTTTCTTTATTTTTTTTTCTCCCTACGGAGACAAGAAGAAATTCTGATACAATGGAAAGAAACAATCTTCAGAGAAAAAAAAATACCTAGTTCAACTTACTATGTAGATCAATTAGAGCAATTTAACTGAATTTTCTGCCTGTCTCCTCATGTACAAATACCTCCTGTACAGGTATCTTCATGATTGCTGTGAAATTCAAAGCAAGAAAGTAATTTGTAATAATCTGTAAGTACAATACTAACATAAGTCACCAAATTCTTAATAAAAAGTCATAATTCAAAGCTTATCATTTTTCTTACCAAATAACTTAAACACACCTGGGTAAAACCACTTTGTACTCCACCAAAGAACTTGGAAATAGTATATTTAGATTTTTAGCGGGATACCCTTTCCACAACAGAGTCATAATGTCTCTTTCTCTCCTTTTTTTTAAACAAGGATTACCCATTATTCTTAGGTGTTGCTAACTTAACAAACTCTGTCTTTGAATCTGCTATTGAATCAGCCTGTTTCAAGAAATATTATGCAAAGCATATCAAAGCAAACACAATTCTAGCTCAATTTTAATAATGCTTTTATTTTATTCTAAGCATAAAGTATGCTCCAAGGCAGTTTCAAAATTAAATGAAAATTTGTACATGACATCTTGGCACCCATAGGATAACTGAAAAGGAAGGTTGGCTGCGAGGATTAGGTTATGAGGCTAAGATGTCAAAAGAATTTTGGTTTAAAAAAATGGAATCTGTTTTCCATCTAGGAAACATAAGGCAGTAGAAACATAGATCTGGAATAGATGGAATATTAAGCATTCAGCAGGTACAGCTCTCTACTACGGAAGAAATTTTAAAACAAGAACAACGCCAACAAGCAAGGGACTCATGTTGCCTCTTTGAGCCTGAGAAATATTCTCCACATTCTTCAGATCATCGTACAGAAGATCTCTCTTCAAATCAGGGTAAAAACATGACATTCAGTTTCAGCAATATTGCATTTATTGCTCAGTGCTTTTAAATTTACTCATGTTATTGACCTTGTGTATGAGGCTCCTTATTTCTCCCATAACTGCAGCAGGTTGGCAGTACTTACGTTAGTCATGTGATGTTGAAAGTCCAATGAAGTCGCTTAGACCTGGAGTTTGGGGTGAAGATGAACTATGAGGATTTTTATATTATCGGCATAGTAGCCCTGATGAGACCATGTGACTTCCTTCTAAGTAAGGATACCCGATGTAAGTATCCTTATACTTACATCAAGGCGATCAATAAAAGTAAAAATAAAATAAATTACCATATTCATTGCATATATAAAAATAGCATATTATTTTTACTAAAAATGAAATGGATTAGCATATTCTTAATGGTTACTTTAAGATTAAATATACGAGTTTAATTGCTTAGTTGTGGCAAATGTGATCCACACATCCCCTCAATTAATCCCCCACCTTTTTTTTTTGAGACAGGTTCTGACTCTGGTGCCCAGACTGGAACAGTGTCATGATTGTGGCTCACTGCAGCCTCAACCTCCTGGGCTCAAGTGATCCTTCTACCTCAGCCTCCCATGTAGCTGGTACTACAGGCATGTACCACCATGCCCAGTTAATTTTAAATTTTTGTGGAGATGGAGTCCTACAAAAATTTAAATTTCTGTGGCGTTGCCCAGGCTGGTCTCAGACTCCTGACTTTAAGTGATTCTCCCACCTCAGCCTCCCAAAATACTGGAATTGTAGGTGCAAGTCACCACATCCAGCCAAACTATTCTCATTTTAGCAAAAGATATTTTTTGTATAAAGATATTTTTATGTATAAAAAAGATATTTTTATGTATAAAGCAAAATTAATTTTAAATATTTTATAATCCAACATATGCTAATTGTTAATAGAGATACAAAGTGAGCATTTGTAATATGCCAAAGTCAAATATGGTATTTTATTTCGTTGTCACAAAAAACACACCAGATAGAGATGTTTCTTTTCATACTACAAAGGTAAGAAAACAGAGTCTCCCATATCTTCAATTTATATTCTGTGTGTTTATATAATTTTTTTTGTAATATTGCTACCTGTGTCAGTAGCTCTTAATCATTCTAATCTCTGCAACCACACTATTAAAAGTTATTGATTCCACCAAGAACTTTGGTTTATGTAAGCTGTATCAATGAATTTATCATATTAGAATTTAAACGTAAAATACATATTTAGTCATTGAATAATAATAAATCCATTACATTTTAACAAAAATAATTTATCTTCTGATACCTATGCTTCTCAAAGCAAAGTGTTAGTGGGAAGGGGTCATTCTTTTACACTTTCGCAAATCTCTTTAATATCTGGCTTAAAAGAAGGCAGTTGAATTTCCACCTCTGCCTCTGCATTCAATGTAGTGCAATATATTGCTTTTGTTTATATATATATATATATAACTAAAATACTAAAAATACTATATATATATATAGTATATATATGTACATATATATAGTACATATATACTATATGTATATGTATATATGTATATATACTATATATATATGTATATATATATAGACTATATATATGTGTGTGTATATATATATATATATATATATATATATATATATATATACTAAAAATAATTGGCCTCAAACTCATACATTTTTGGAAAAGGAAGGAGTATTTTATTTGCCTTTCCAGATAATTGTGATGTGTATAAATAACCCAAAGTCAAGGAAGGAGTATTTTATTTGCCTTTCCAGATAATTGTGATGTGTATAAATAACCCAAAGTCAATAGTTAGCAGTTTCTTAAAGGTTAACTACTGGGGGAGTGGCTCAAAACTATAATCCCAGCACTTTGGGAGGCTGAGGTGGGAGGATTGTTAAAAGCCAGAAGGTTGAGACTGCAGTGAGCCACTGCACTCTAGCCTGGAAGACAGAGAGACTCCATATCTAAAATAAATAAATAAGTAAATAAACAAATAAATATAAATAAATTAAAAGTGCAAATATGGAATCTCACAAACCACAGCAGTAAACTCTGTACCCTGGTGAGAGAGTGAGAGGAGTAAAAAAGAAAATATTTAATATTGATCTCACAAAACCTCTGAAAGTCCATTGCGCTTACTTCAGGGGTTCTCAAGTCACATTTTGAAAACCATTAATCTTTGATATTAAATAATATTTGTGAGTATGATTTTAAAGACTGTATAATATCTTATTATTATTATTATTTTTTAATTGAGACGGAGTTTCGCTCTTGTTACCCGGGCTGGAGTGCAATGGCGCGATCTCGGCTCACCGCAACCTCCATCTCCTGGGTTCAGGCAATTCTCCTGCCTCAGCCTCCTGAGTAGCTGGGATTACAGGCACGCGCCACCATGCCCAGCTAATTTTTTTTGTATTTTTGGTAGAGACGGGGTTTCACCATGTTCACCAGGATGGTCTCGATCTCCTGACCTCATGATCCACCCGCCTCGGCCTCCCAAAGTGCTGGGATTACAGGCGTGAGCCACCGCGCCCGGCTGTAATATCTTATTTTAAGAATAAATCTCTATCATGATAATTCTCCCCTTACTATTTGTATTCCAGATCTTGTTTTTTATAAATAATTCCATAGTTTTTTTTCATATTTCTATTTATGGGAGATTTTGTAAATAGTGCTAATGAATGAGTATGGATCTTGTAAGGCATTAATGCATGTGATCAAATTTCATTTTTCGCTGTTACAATAAATGTCACTATGAGTATTCTTGTGCATGTCTTCAAGTGAACATTTCTGTTAAGCATATACCTCATGATGGAATGGCTATGTCATGGATTTGCATACGTTTCCCATTAATAGATACTACCCGACAATTTTCTGGAATCGTTTTCCCAGTCTACCCTCGCATTAGCATTCTAGGGCAGTTCTAATTGCATCGTCTTCTCGACAAGTTTGGTAATGTTTTAGTGCATTTTGCATTTTACCTCATACGGTAGTAGTGTAACTGTATCCCACTGTGATCATCATTTTTTCTTCCCTGATGGCTAACAGACGAGCAAATAAATGTATTATTGGAAATTGGAATATTCTGTTTTGTGAGATGTCTTTTCAAGTTTTGCTCATTTTTGAATTGGATTGTCCATTTTAGACTTACTTGCTTGTTAGAATTCTTTATGAATTCAAGATCAGCCTCTTGTTGACTTTATGTATTTAGAAGATACTCTATGTATCCTCTCCCATGATGGGGCTTGCTTTTGCAACGTGTTAATCACTTTAAATAATTTGGAATATAATTCGGTATATATTTTTCCTCTTTTATGGTTACTGCTTTTTTCCTATTTCTTTAAGAAATTAGCCTCAACTCCAAAGTCAGGGTGATGTTCTCTTGTTTCCTGCTAAAGTATTTTTCATTTTAATATGAGTTTAAAAACGAAATCCATCTGGAATTTAATTTTGTGTTTTGTCTGAGATAGGATTCCATCTACACTTTTTTTTTCCAGAAGAGAATATAGCATCAACCACCATGAACTGTATTAATTAATATAGTTTTCTGTTAGGTCTTGATTTTTGGAATATAAATCCCCCAGATTTATTCTTCCAGACCATCTTCACTAATCTTGTGCTTTTGCATTTCTATAGTTTTAGTATTATTTTATCAATTTCTAAAAGAAATCTCTCTTGGATTTTGAGTTTTGGTTAAGATTGAAATAAATTTATAGAACAATTTGAGGAATATTGACATCTTCAAAATATTGAATCTTTCAATCTGTGAATATACAATTGGGAATTATTGTTCATCTTTAATTGGATTTATAATACAATACAATATTGCAATATTAATAATATCAAACACTAGAAATAAATCTTATTAAATATGTATATTTAATAATTGACATGTTTATTATTGTTAAATGTCTTTTGTTTCTGGTAAGTTTTTTAGAGATTTTTTTTAAATGTTAATATAGCCAATTCAGCTTTCTTGGTATTTGTATGGAACATCTTTCTCCACTGTTTTATCTATATTTAAGTGGATGTTTCTTTGTAGTACAGTTCTTATAAAATATACATAGCTGGGTCTTGCTTTTAATCAAATCTGAATTCTTTTTAATTGGTAGGTTTAAACCACTTACATTTAATGTGATGATTCATATTTTTGGATTAAAATCTATCATGCTGCTAGGTATTTCCTATTTTACTTTTATTTGTTCCTGTTTTCTTCCTTTATACTTTCTTTTATATTATACAGTTTTAAAAATTACTATATATTTTTACTTCATTTATCCCTTATTTATTTTTTATTATTATACTTTAAGTTCTTGGGTACATGTGCAGAACGTGCAGGTTTGTTACATAGGTATACACATGCCACGGTGGTTTGGTGTATCCATCCCCCTATCATCTACATAAGGTATTTCTCCTAATGCTATCACTCCTCTATTCCACCCCCACTATCCCTCTTCTAGCCCCTCTAGCTCCCAACTGGCCCTGGTGTGTGATGCTCCCCTCTCTGTGTCCATGTGTTCTCATTGTTCAATACCTATTTGTGAGTGAGAACATGTGGTGTTTGATTTTCCGTTCTTACATCAGTTTGCTGAGAATGATGGTTTCCAGCTTCATCTATGACCCTACAAAGGACATGAACTCATCTTTTCTGATGACTGCATAGTATTCCATAGTGTATATGTCAGATATTTTCTTTATCCAGTCTATCTTTGATGGGCATTTGAGGTTACACTTGGGTAGGACACTGGTTGGGAAGATTCTCAACCAGTTATGCTCACTGGAATGAAACAAGAACATAAATTTACTTTCCCCTGCCTTTTGGAAATTCTGATTACTGGGTATATACCCAAAGGATTATAAATCATTCTTTTATAAAGACACATGCACAAGTATGTTTATTATGGCACTGTTCACAATAGCAAAGAATTGGAACCAATCCTAATGCCCATCAGTGATAGACTGGATAAGGAAAATGTGGCATATATACACCATGGAATACCATGCAGCCATAAAAAGATGGATTCATGTCCTTTGCAGGGACACAGATGAAACTGGAAACCATCATTCTCAGCAAACTGACACAGGAACAGAAAACCAAACACTGCATGTTCTCACTCATAAGTGGGTGTTGAACAACGAAAACACAGAGACACAAGGAGGGGAACATCACACACTGGGGCCTGGGAGGTGGGGGCTAGGGGAGGAATAGCAGGGGGTGGGGAATTGGGGAGGGATAGCATTAGGAGAAATACCTAATGTAGATGACGGAGTGACGAATGCAGCAAACCACTACTATGGCACGTGTATACCTATGTAACAAACCTGCACGATCTGCACATGTACCCCAGAACTTAAAGTATAATAATTAAATGTTTAAAAAAGAAATTATAATTATGTGTATTTGTTTAGTTCTTGGTCCTTGTATTAATATGTACTATTGAATATATGACAACATTTAAATGATCAAGAGGGACTAAATTAATTTACATTTAAATCGAATGACAGATAGTGCATAGAATGAGAGCCCAGGTTTGCATGGGCTGTGTGGACTGCAGGTTTTCTGAGTATGAGAGAAATATAGGAGAGACATGAACCAATTCTGTGAAGATTCAGGGACATTCAAGTGAATAAAGGTGATTGTAAGTCATTCTTCTGTGAATCATAAGTTGCCATTTTGTTGAGGTGCCCTTGGTAAAGCTACAGTTAATGTTTAAGTCGCTGTTTGATTCTTTTGCTTGTATCATACTAGTTTTCTTTTGAATGTGATATTTTTTTGATACAGGTTACAAGGTAGCCCAGTTTCAATCAAGTTAAAGAAAAATCTGTCCTTGTAGGTTCTGAGTATAGGTTATCTGTGGTCTATGCTTAGGATTCTTCTGAGTTCTTATTTTGTTTTATTGTCTTCTTGCATGTTTTCAAGAAAACTGAAGAAAGGCTGTTTTCCAAATGTGATTTTAAAACACAATGTTAAAAGCGTTCTTCTCTAGTCTAGATTTTTTTCTTACATTTAAACCATAATCACAAAAATCGCCACTCGAAGTCCTTTTGCACACATTGTTTTTTAATTTTCTAGTTACAGAACAAAAATATTAATGCTAGTTTAAAACGGAGATTTTGCTTTTTTTTTCCTCAAAGTAAAGCCTATTTTGCAGATATCCCATCATAAATCACTGTTATTTGTAATACTTATTCACGTCCATTATTTGACCTTTCTACTGCATACAACATGACAACAAAAATCATTATCCAAAGAGAGAATATTCCCATTAAATTCTGTGTCCTGTTACGGTATTTGGTTTTTAAAATCAGTGAACTCTCACTTCAACACTTTACTAATAATATGTGGCTAATGCTTGACAGTAACAGAAATGACCTTTTCTGCCCCACATTAATCCCTGTGTAAAGGACAAACAAGTGTTTTATCATAAACCAATCCCAGAATGTAACCATGATCTAAAATATACTAACAATTAAACAATAATTCAGAGGCTTTGATTTTAAGTACTCTGTGTGGAACAGATTAAAATAATGTCATCCATGTATTCCAGGAGAAAACCAATGAAACCAACAATGCAATGGGCAGTCATACGCTCACATCCGCCAGCAGAAACAGCCCACTTCATCTATCACAGACTGGGAGGTTTCTGTTCAGTATTCTATATGGATGACTTAAATCGACGAACCAAATGCACAGAACCAACACTTGGTTATATGTCTGTAAGGTAACAGCTTTAAGAAGCCAAGGTCTTTCAAATGCTTTATGGCCAGTGCTTTAAATCGTGGGTCAAAGTAGGAAGAAAGAAAATTTATATTCTTCATGACATATTTTTGGACATTTATTCTCATCTCATATTCCTAATATTATCTTTTGGTCAATTTGAGAAAATATTATAAAATTTTCCCAAAAGTAAATAGAGCTTAGTTTACAGACACCGAGTTCCACATTTTCCTAATATTGGACTTTTTTCCTGAACATTAAGAATGAAAGTATCATCAATTTGTTTTCTGCTTTTCATTTAACACAATTTTACACAATCTTATAACTAATTTTATTTAAATATTTAAAATTATTTCTGGAAGACCTTGTCATTTCTGAGTGATTTTTTGTTGTTGCTTTGGAGGGAGGTATCAGTACTGTATAATAATACAAATCATGATTCGCAAGAAAGAGTCATTATTCTATCTTTAGGAACCAAAGACCATGTAAATTGAGGATATTTATATTTAGTCTTTCAGTCATGGGCCAAACAAAGAAATGAGAAATGACACAGGTAACATTCAGCCACACCCTTAATACCTTTGTTCCTCAGGCTCCCCAGGACCTGAATAAATAAACAGATTTCCAACAACTCCAATAAGGCAAGTAAGAGCAAACTAAAATTAGCATTCATTTATTCATACTCTCAACAAGTATTTACTGAGTGCCTTCAGTATTCTCAGCACAATTTTGAAATAATGCATAAATGTGCAATGTTATAACCAGATTTTCATATTAACTTTTCCACTTGGTGTATGATTTTGCTTCAGTTCATTAATCTAAGCCTAGTTTTACGGACCAAATAACAAAAACCTAGATTTCATGAAATGTGTGTGTGTGTGTGTGTATAAACCATAGAACCCAACACTTAATAGTATATTCTTGGTTTCTTCATGTGGGAAACTGTCAATCATGGTAATGATATATGAGCATTTCAGTTATTGCAGTTTTACGAACTTTCTATCAGCCCTTTCTCATCACCTGATGTATTATATCAGGTAGAATTTAACTGCATTATTGCTTTATCTATCTATTTGACACTCTTACTTGATGAAAATACAACTTAAAATATATTATTTATTCATCATTTATTATGGTTATATCTATATGTGAGTATATTGTATGTAAATACTTATCATTTTGCTATTTTTCTATAATTCTCTCTATTTTATGGTATGCCATGTTTAATTTTACTCATTTGAACATTGGTTAATGTATATATTTATTAAACTATTTATACTTATAATTTCTTCCTACTATTTATAGTTTATCCTTATTTATTCTTATTGATAATTATTATTGATTATATCTACACATTTTGTAAATAGTTAAATATACAATACACAACATACATGATCCATGAAGACACTGCTTCTCCCTAAATGAGTAATTCTTTTTTTTTGAGGTGGAGTTTTGCTCTTGTTACCCAGGCTGGAGTGCAACGGCGCAAGCTCGGCTCACTGCAACCTCCTCCTCCTGGGTTCAGACAATTCTCCTGTCTCAGTCTCCTGAGTAGCTGGGATTACAGGCACGCACCACCATGCCCAGCTAATTTTTTGTATTTTTAGTAGAGACGGGGTTTCACCATGTTGACCAAGATGGTCTTGATCTCTTGACCTTGTGATTCACCCACCTCGGCCTCCCAAAGTGCTGGGATTACAGGCGTGAGCCACTGCTCCTGGCCTCTAACTGAGTAATTCTATA
This sequence comes from Leontopithecus rosalia, assembly GCA_028533165.1. Lineage (NCBI taxonomy): Eukaryota > Metazoa > Chordata > Mammalia > Primates > Cebidae > Leontopithecus > Leontopithecus rosalia. The sequence goes on from CM052651.1 coordinate 150,654,304, forward strand.
CAGCACTGCAAAACCAACAACTTAAGGTCAAAATGAATAAGGTGATCATTGTTGTAGGATTTTTTTTCAATGAATTGTGGAGTATTCTGATAGCAGCCAACAGAAGAGAAGATAAAAGGATTATATGCGTGTAATGCTATGAGTGGCCTCATTTATAATTTTGATTAAGAAAAATATTCAACATTAAATAGTTTTGATAGTATAGAAGTCTCAGCTATAAAGACACTAATTGTTTTGTCAAACACTCGCATTAAGTAAACTAAATTTTTAAGAAAATGTCTAGACTAAGATTTTACTTTCATTATTATAATGACTATTACCATATACTACATTTCATTGTCTAAATTATGATAGGCAGGCAATTCACATGCAATAACTAATTCATTAGGAAAAATTGTACATTAAGAACATACTAGATTTTGATGAAGTTCTAAAGTCAAAGAAATATTTGGTAATTTTGAATTTTATAAACAATAGCCCACTGCAGAGAGCTTGGAAACACTTTTGTTCACGAGAGTGTGTTATGAATAGGATTCGATGTCGTATTCTTCTACATTTCCAGTCACTTCCTACAATGCATACATTGTTCTCATTTTGTCCATTATTTAAAATAATGCTGTTGTAGGCATCTTTGGTGTAAGCATTTTTGTACATACCTTAGAAAATATTTTTAAAACCATCAGCAGGGCCGGATTTATCTGGTGCACCACCACACCATACGTGCTTTACCCAGTACTTTTGTTGTTGTTGTTTTGGTTTGCTTTGTTTGTTTTGGGGATGAGTCTTGTTCTGTCGCCCAGGCTGCAGTGCAATGGCACAATCTTGGCTCACTGCAACCTCCGCCTCCTGGGTTCAAGCAATTCTTCTATCTCAGCTTCCTGAATAGCTGGGACTATTTTTTTGTATTTTTTGTAGAGAAGAGGTTTCACCATGTTAGCCAGGATGGTTTTGAACTCTTGACCTCATGATCCACCTGCCTCAGCCTCCCAAAGTGCTGGGATTTCAGGCATGAGCCACCATGCCCAGCCTGCCCATTACTGTGAAAGCATCCTCCCACGCTAACTAACAAGCTCCTAGTTTTAAGGTGGCACATTCTTGATTATCTCTGTGATAGAAAATCTTTCTATATTCATTGCTAGCCTTATTTCTTTTTCTACAAATTACCTGTTCAAGTATTCTTGAAGTCTTATTGAGTAATTAATTTGCAAGCAACCTTTATAAATGAAGAATATAGATATTTTCTTGTATATATTGCACATATATTCTCAGGTAAATAACATTGTATAGTCTTTTGTTATGTTCAAAAGAAAAAGAGAACAGTGTTTGACATCTTGCATATATTCATGATGTTATTTAGCTAAAATCTTAAGGTGTCATTTAAATTTCAAAAATAAAGAGCAACCCTTATTACAAATTTTGTTTATAGTTATTATAGTTATCAGGTTGTCAAATTTACATTCTTTTAAGATGCTTTGTGTGTATCTTTTCAACAATGACATCAATTATTGATGTATCTCACATATTATTTTTCAAATTAATAATTTAGATGTAGTTTAAGCTACAAGAAATGCTGTACATGTCCATTGCAACTATTATATTACATCTGTCATAGTCTCCATGTCCTTAGCAATGTAACACATGAATAAAGTACTATTACATAAATCTTACGGGCAAGGACATTTGTTTATAACTGTCTATTTTTGCTGATTTTTATTCTTGCCCCACATGGAGTGGGTACTGTCTATCAAGTGAGGCTTGGCAGTGGTGCAGGAGCAGCAGCATCAGGAGTGAGCACACTAATGAAAAGAGAAGAGGAGCTGCAGGTCAGCTTTCCTCAGGAGGAGGAAGGAAGTCATAGGTCAAGGGAAGGAGAAGCAGAAGACAGAGAAAAACTGGCCAGAGTAGAAGCAGAAGATCTGAGAAGGACAGGGAAGCAGGGGCTTTACAAAAAGCCTCCTGAACAGTGTTGCATGCTGAAGGGAGATGGAATGCTGGGGAAACTCGGAGTGTCTGGAATAGGCAACCAACAGGTTCGTAAGCCGAGTGAAGTGACTCAGTCATGTAAGATGGTAGGGACCCCTGAGAGACCACACCCTTTGGAGCACCATCCCGAGCAAGAGAGGGTGACGCGGTATCAGGGAGAGAGACATGGGGAGAAGGTGGTCTCTTCTTGAAAAGGGAAACGGGGAAAGGCGGCATGGATAAATGTGGTTTATTTTTCCTGGGCCCTGGGTAGTTAAAGGAGTTCCCACCAGATGGTCCTGACTTAATGAGATAATTTAGTGGTGCGAAGGAAGCCTGAGAACAACGTTGCAGATCTGCGAGTACTGAAGGGAAGAGAGAGGCCCCACAGCAGCTGAGAGCTGTGTGGAGTGAACGCGAATTTGTAGTGGACTGATTTTCATGGTTACAGGTTGTTTTTTTAATTGAAGAACTTAATATTTAGTGTTCTGCTGTCCTGGAGATAAGAACAGAGAGGGCAACATGGATCTCAGGCTAGAGTTGTGCATGAGAGTTATTGCAAACAGAGGAGGAAATGCAAGTTTAATTGAAATAGTCACTCATATGACCAATCCTAGTGTCTACAACTGACAGGATATGGCAATTGCCCAAGGAAACTGAGGATCTGGAGGGAGCGCAGTCAGTCGAGGGAGCGGTGGTCTGAAGACATTTATAGGGAGTGAGGACTTGAAACTCACCTAGCAGTGGGGTTACGCTATGCTCAAGATGCTGGACTCTGAGCTTCCGATGACCAGGTTCAGTGCCTTAGGCCAGGCGACTTGGCAGGAGTGGAGCTGGAGATCAGGAAACGACAGGCTGTCTCCTAATGACAAGCGTCAATCCACAGCTTGAGGTTTGCTCTGACATCTTTCCCAGTGCTTCTTGCATCCCTCCCTCCTCCTCAGCCACAGGCTGGCTTCATCTCCTGTGTTCTCAGTGATTTCCTGCATATTCCTGATGGTTCTCGTGTTCTTAAATGCTTATTTCCATCAAGCATCCATGAACCATGACATAAGAACGGCCGACAGAAAAATGCATCAAACATGAGTCCAAGGACATAGAAAGAAAAACAATTTAAAGGAAGTTACAAATTCACAGGTAAATAATGGATAGCATGACTTCTACCTAAGCTAACAATTTACATTTCTCACTGTGTGATGTTAACTCTTCTCTGCCAGTCTTCATCCAATCATCAAAATATTAGCTACATTGAATCTAGACACAGAAACCAGGACCAAACATTAGTTCAAAAACACTGAAAGAAAATTTAAAGGAAGTTACAAATTACACAGGTAAATAATGGGTAGCATATAAAGTTTTAACCAACTTCTACCTAAGCTAACAATTTAGATTTCTCACTGTGTGATGGTAAACCTTCTCTGCCAATCTTCATCCAGTCATCAAAATATTAGTTATATTTAATCTAGACACAGAAACCAGAATCTAAGTCCTAAGAATCTCACGAACCAACACACATGGCGCGCATCTGATGCCCCAGGATTATCTCAGCCCGGTGGCCCATTACTGGCCACCTGAATGGAAGTTACTATTTCTGAGCCTTTGTCTCTGTTCAAAGCAGACATGGAGAAATTACAAATGGTCACGTTCTTAAGTCATCAGCCATCTTTTAAAAAGTAAATAAGGCTCATTTTTGTTTCCTCCCAGCTGCTCAGTCACTTTTTGTGACAGAAACGCGGGGTCATTATCCTTCAATGTGAGCTCCACGTGAAAGCTGAAAATGAACTGGAGAGCCTGGAAAATGGGGGCTGGTTAAGATCTACCCATCGGTGAGCACTCGAGCAGAGTCTGAATGGCCTGGTAATGGAGCCCCTCACAGGGCCTGTCGCCAGCACATCACAGGAATCACTCCGAGGCATTTTCCATTGGATGTAGCCAGCTCCCTGTTTCTTAAAGTTCAAAAGCTAAAGTTTCTGCAAACCCCACCCTCTCAACTGACAAGCTGAATGTAAACTGTCTGTGCTAGGAAATGTGGTAACATATGGTGTGTAATCAGGGGCCCAGGCTTGCTACCTCGGTATTTCCCTGAGTGTTCTTTTTTTTTTCTCTCATCCCTTTCTTTTAAATTCATTTTCAAAACTATTTTCTGTTGTAGATGCTTAACCTTCACTTTGCTTTCCTGAAATGTGGCCTGGGGAATCAGGTCTTCTCAATCTGCTCTGTGTGTTTTTTCCCCTTTGCCAACATTAGAATTTGAAAGAAATTTGGGGACCGCATGAAGCTGGCAAGACAGAGCCATACACACCATATTTCTTTGTTATTTGTGCTTAATATATTGTTGGCAGCCTTGTCTGTTTTAGGTTCTTGGCAGGATTTGGTCTCTCTTTCCTTGGCACTGTTCCCTTGTTTTTGAACACGCAGGGAAATTTATTTAGAGAGCTTTTCAAGAGTCCGTTTTTAGACCCACAGATGTAAAACTCACCAGCCGACCATGTTCCATCAAACGGCCAAGAAGCAGTCCTGTTGTAATTAATCATTATCATAATCACTAATAATTACTGACATGCACATAAATTTTGAATCTTAAAAACACAACATATATTTAATAAGGTCTCAGTAAAAAACTTCGGAAGACACTTGTGGCAATGTGCAGAATCTCACCGTGATCTAGTGGTCGCTAGGCCATGAGGAGGCAAATTGCATTTGACAAAATGTAAAAGGCCTTGAAATGGAGAAGACTCTAGCAGCCTGCGGCTATGGCAGTGAACTCCAGTATTTGCTGCATTTGGTTTTGGTTCACTGTAAAGAAAACGTGTTGCAAATCAGGTAGAAGGAGCTGCTCCCTAATAATTAAAGCATGTGTCTGAAATGTAGTCAATTGCTTGGCTGGAGGCTACCTTGAGCTGATGGCACATGTCAGTTCAGAGGATGTAGTGCACGGAGTGAATTTCACCGGTTCTGCTATGCCGTATAAAAACAGATTTCACTGTGGTCACTGCTGTCTGCTTAATGGTTTCTCCAGTTCACAACTCATTTGATTAACAGAAATTTAAAGAACAAAATTAAAACTGGTGAAAAAATTCATCAAAATGGCAAATCAGTCCCTGGCATGTCTTACTGTGTCCCCACTAGACTCGAGCTTACTTACTGCACCTCTCTAACCTATACATAAATCATTCTTCAGACTTCATTTCAATCATCAGAACGTGCAAGTACATGAATTGTGTACTGCCAAAAGATTCTATATTGGCATTTAAAATATGAGTTTAAAAGCTTGAAAAAATATGCCGCATTAAGAATGTTTACCTCTGAGATGTGGGACTGTTTTCTCTTTTTATTCTCTTGTATGTAATCCTTTTATAATTGGATGAGCAATATGTAATTTTAAGTAGAGAAATGTTTATCTTTCTTTAAGTATCAGGAGGATGAACAAAATTAAAAATTAAAATCAACTTTTTGTGCAAGAATTTTCCAAACACTTGAGCAATTTTTGACTTAAATCCTACCGTTTCATGGCTGAAGGTGGACTTAGCAAGCATTCCGTGGTGCATGCTCCAGAAACTACTCCAATATGTCAGTGGATATTTTCTACTCCAAAGGATGGTGAGCTATGTCCTGTGAGCCCAACTTGACTGACTCCCGCTTTTTCTATGGCCCACAAACATATAATAATTTTTTTCAAAGGGTTGTATTTTAAATGATTATTTTAGTACCTACAGAATCGCCTCCGCTTTTGGTGTGTGTTTGTTTGACAGCGAAACCTAGAACATTTCTCTTCTGGCCCTTTAAGAAAAAATTCACTTGTCCCTGATGTAACAAACAGTGGTCCATATTGAAAAAATTGGAGGATTTAGTAAGTTAAAACAGAAAAAAATTGTTTCACTCAATCCTTCTCAACACTTTAATATGCTATTATGTATTAAAACTGTCACTAAACTATACAAATATGCATCCTCCCCAAATTATTTGACCACAGAGAGTTTGCTTCTGGGAAGGCTTTGTGATATATTCAAGGTTATTATGAAGTGACCACACATAATGTGTTATTCAACTAAAGGAAAATTTCTCTGTACCCTTGTGGGAAGCCATAAAGACAACATACTTCATTCAGATGCAGCTCGTTACGGCAAACTACGTCATGCAAAACAGTGCCTCTGTCTGCTAGTAGTTACCATTATTTTGAGAAATTCAAGACTCATTTTTTCACATGTGTAGAAATGGTATCTCTCAAAGACATCAGTAATAGAAAGAGAAGTCAGAATTAAATTTGGATTTATTCTTTTTTCTAGCACACAGTCTTTGGGATGGGGTAGAAAAGAAGTGCCCTTCCTTACAAAGACAGAAAGTCAGGCATCTCAGTTTTAAGAACTGCGTCTCTTTATCTATAGGAATTGGTAAACAGACTTTTCAAAATCTTGCTAAGAACAATAAAACTCTTGTATTTTTTGTGTATGTTAGGGCTTTAGAGAGAACAGGGGATGAAGAAGAGCTGAAAAGAACACGTGTGAGAGACTGAGAGTGTGGGGTGTGATCTTGAAGCCCAGAGCACAGTCTCCAGAGTGTTCTAGGTATAGTCAACAGCCAGGTGTGCGGGGCCAGCACACAGATGTCGGTCAATGCAAAGTGGAACGTGCGAGGTTCAGAGCTGCCAGGTAAAGCCTGGCACCAACATTGTGGCCCAGGAAAGGGCACCAGGCAGGCTTGCCTTGCCATGGCTGTGGGGATAGTGGTCTGTTTTATGGAACTTGTTTTTTCAATTTTGAGCATCACATGAGTGGAATCAACATCATGCACATACATTAAGGCATTGCCAGCAAAACAAAGGAAAGACAGCAAAACCCAGGGAATTTTTCAGGTGTCAAGGAGCTGAACTCTCCGAGGTAAGTTTTACGTGTCTACTCATTGCACGTAACAGTAATGTTAGAAAAGATGTATTGCCTTGACCTAGAACATAAGCAACTTCCCTGACTCAAAATATTCTACTCTCCGCTACTTTAATTGTTCAGTTTTCTTAACTCCCCAGATCCTTTAACAGGCATCCAGGTCTGCCCAGGAGGCAACCCAGAGATTTCTGGTTGCCCTGTTTAGAAATCCAAAAAGCTTTCCTTTTTACCTTTAGATAGTTCCAAAGCAGGAAAAGGAAATCATATATCTTAAGTGTTAATACGAGGGGTAATAAAATTGATTAAACATTAAAATACACAGTGTTTGAGTTAGTTAAATCAATCACACAAGAATTGGCGATTTTAAGCTGCATCAAACCTTACTGTAAACCCAGGGCTAGGCAAGAGTAAGTTTGAGACACACCAAAGCATGCAGTCTGAGACCACCTGGTGCTCATAGCTCATTGAATCAGGATGTTTCCTAGCCCAAACTAAATACATGTGGTCTCTATATTATGTTACATGAGATATGTATTCAAAGGGAACTATTTTGGTTATAAAATATCTCTATTTTTTGCCTTCAAAAATACACAACTGTCATTGATATTTTTAGTGGGTCATGATCCATAAATTCATAAATTTCAGCTTGGTTTACTATAAAAAAATCTAAGTAGACTATATATAACCTGCTAAAAGCATTCTTTCGATAATGACTCTTCCTTATCTATTATTAGCAAATGCTATCAAGAATTTATATTAGCATGTTTTTAAAAAGACCTGTTAGTCTTTTTTTTTCTTTTTATTCTCACTCTTAGCGTTCATATAATAGGAAAAAAAATGGGTTATAGATCAGCTTCTAATTCTTTCCTTCCCATTCTTCACTTTCAAATATCATTTCCTAAGAACTTTATAATGCTAGGTTTTAAAATAAAATAGCTCAGGCAGCTAAGAATTGGAAAATTGAAGCAAATTACCATTTGAGACATGGCATGGACATTAAGCATTGAAACCAGAAAAAATAGGTGGCTTTGAAACCTAACTGCAGGCACACTAAATGATACGAAAGGGTTATCATCTGCAGAATGGAGATGATGATACATTGGCCTCGTAAACTTGCTTAATGACTAAGTAAAATAATATATCAAAAATGTTTAGCACCGTATTATACTCTTAGTGAAACCTGAGTAAAAGTTAACTATTATTTTGTTACAGTTTTGAAGGGGAAGGGGCATGGTTTTTGGTGACCTTGAGAGGTAGAAGAATTCAGAAGAGCATACGAGGAAATAGGTAACTACTGCTCATCAATATCCAGCTCTCCTCTATACTAGGGCATATGGGATTCTTGCACTCCTTCTTCTCCTGGAGGTAAGTGCCTGTGACTTGTCCTGGCAGCTGAGATCCTGTTTCCTAAGAAAGAAGTGACATAAGCCATTCCCAGGTGGAAGCACCTATGAGCCATGCTCACCTCTTTAGCTGGCTCTTCCAAAGCTGCAGTGACCATAGAACCACTTACTGATATGGAGGTGCCGATGCATATGTCTCAACGGAAGCAGCCTAGGAGACCCAGCTAAGGCATGGAGTCAGCTGCCTGAGGGTCGTCCACAAGCTACAAAGTGGACTATCTCTGTGTGAGAACACACTATTTCCGAGGCTACTTCACTGAGATTGTTTGTTATACAGAATAATGTAGACTCTTTTGACTCATACAACTTGTATCTAGAGAAAATTCAGAAACTTTCTATAATTAAAGTAAGGTTGTCTGAATTTATGGTGCATGCATTTTATTGCCATTTACTTTTTATGGTTCCCAAAGTACAACCCAGAGTACAATGTAACGAAGAAATGGATAAATGTGCATACAGTGAACAGCAAAATTTCTCCTTGCATTTCGTAATTTCAATAAAAAAGATATAAATGTGGTATTATACTTAGTGTATCAAGTAGCTGTTTTGCAGACAAATTTTCACCCACAGTATGCCCCTTGCACAGAGTGCACTGCTCAGAATGTGTATTGAGAAATGCCTGATACTTTCTAGTCATGATGAATAGAATAGATTGTCATAACAAATTGCTATCTACTAGAACAGATTTTGAAAAAAAAAAGGCCAATAGAGAGAATGTCAACAATCCTTGGGCTTTTCAGTTGACAATAAGTAGATATTATCGATACTTATATTATCAGTAAGTAGAGATCAATACCTTCTGTTGAAATGGACATGCATTGCACCTGCTATATTCTTTCTACATTGATGTCAACTTGGCATTTCCCAAGAAAATTTTCTTACAAGAAAAGCAATATTGTATCCTTTTATTCCTTCTGTCCTGAGTCTATATGCAGGCTATTTCTATAGACAGCTTTACAGCCAGTGATACCAACTCAAATTTGAATAAAAGAGAAAGTAATTTCTTGTTAATACACTTTTATTATATTTGAGATGAGATGTTTAATTGGAATATTCATTATGAGAGGTAAATTGTCTCACATCATTTCAACACCTTACATGGAAACGGTATAATATATGTACATATTTATTTCTATTTTACATGAATAGTATGATTAACTGCTGAGCATTTAGAGTTATTTGTTCTAAATGCTAGATAATTTTATGTAGTATTTAAATATATTTAATCAATCCTAAACCAAAAATACACACTGGGTTTTCTTTCAATATCTTTGTTATTTGTGGTTCTTATTAAGCTTAAGACTTAATGGTCCTGGTTCTGTTGCAGACACCTTATCCAAACTGGGCTGGAATTGTTTCCTGAGCAAAACTGCCGCTACAACTCTGAATGCAATGACCTTTCCCATCTCTTATGATTGCTCCTGCAATTCCCCATGTCTCACAGCTCCACCACCATTTCAAATGAGACTTTGCTGACTTCTAAAACTCTTTCATTGTTCTTTCATTCTTATCTTCCCACTTCTGGTCAAGATAATACAAAAAAGTTTACCTTTTACGTGTCGAATGAAGAGTCCATGATTCTAAATAGTTTCATGTAACATATGTGCTGAGGGTCGCCCCTCATTGCTCCAGATTTTTCACAAATCTATTTTAACTTCAGTTTCAAGATGGCGTTGTGTCCAAAGGGGCAGGGCATATAAAAGAAATCTCAGTCATGTGACCCTGGAGTATGTCCGGTAGAAAAAAATCTCCCCTACGATTATGATGGGTGGGGTCCCCGGAGGTCCTAGCAGAGAGCATGAAATATGTGTTACAGTCCTTCATCCCCTAGAGAAGCACAGGAAAACAGTATCATAGCCAGACCAAGGACTCAAAAGGAACCTAGAGATGTGACCTTCAAGTCACTTCCTCTATCATGTGACTATTGCAGATTCTATATTAGCTGTACTGTATTCTATTCATAGCAGTTGCTATGAAACTATTCTATTAAACTAGAACAGAAATTAAATATTCTATTCTGTTCTATTCCATTATATTAAAAGCCAAGAGCCTCATCAGCTGATGAGGGGAGCTGAGGCTTCCATGTGCCAGAAATTTTAGCCAGAGACCTAAAAGCTCTTCCCAATGCTCAGCAGGAAACAGAGGGCATTTTCTCAGCTTTTATGCAATTGTGAAGGGGTGGGGCAGGGAACGGAGTCACAAAACAAGCAAACAACACAACCAACTTGAGTTGGATAGTCAAACAGCTAGAGGGAGGGAGGCCAGGGAGAAAAAAACGGGACTCTGACCCCCAGGAGAACAGAGGTAAGGGCCACAAATCTAAGAGACAGAGTGGGAGAGGGAGAAGGAGAGAAAGAGTGAGTGCACAAACTGAAGGATTTTGAGTGTAACACACACACATACACACAGACACACACACACAAACACACACCAACACACACATACACACACACACATACACACACAGACACATACATAGACATAGGCACATACACGCATACCCACATACACAGACACACACATACACGTACACACACGTACACAGACACACAGACACACAAATGCACACACATACATGTCTACACACAAATACACACGTGTACACACATACACACATACACGCAGACACACACAGACACCTACCCACACATACACACATACAGACACACAGACACATACATATACACATACACACGTGCACACACATACACATACACATGTACACATGCAGACACACACAGACATACACACATACACAGACATACACATACACACACATCTTTCTAGGGATTTAAACAACAAAAAAGATTTTCTTACTATATAATTCAGTAAATGCACTGGAGAACAGCTTGGTCACAATTGAAACTGAGGTCTGCAAAATAAAGTTAAGAAACTATTTTGAGGCATGCAGCAAAGAAAAGGGACATCTGAGGGACGTAAAAGAAACTTGGAAGATAGTGTAGGGAAGTGCAAAACAAAAAGTTTATAACAGGAGCTTCAGAGTGAAGGATCACATATACAACTATCATCATGAGAAAGAAAAAAAAATCTACCCTTAGAATATATAAAAATTTAGTGAAGATATTCCTCATCGAACTCTAGTCAAATGAAGAAAAAAAAATGCAGCTGAACAGACGAGGATTTGTGAACATCAGAGAAGGGGAAATAATGGGAGAATATGATGTGGTTTAATGATGACACTTGAAAGGAAAGCATTCTGCAGTTGCTGGATGAGCAGTTCTCGACATGTCAATTAGGTTAAGGTGGTTGATAATGTCCTTATCATGAATTGTTTTTTTTTTTTGCTAATTGTCCAATTAGTTACAAAGAAACATGCGTGAATATCACTATGTCTATTAATATCTCCAATATGTGCTGTAGATTTGTCTGTTTCTCTCTTAAATCCTGACAGTTTTGGCTTCCTGTTTCGAAGCTCTCTCATTAGGCACAAATATAGTATTTATAACTTCTTTATATTTTGGCGAGTTTATCATTATAAGACCTCTCTCTCTCTTTTTCGCTAGTAACATTCTTTGCCTTGAAGACTAGTTTGAATCTTATTAATATAATCTCTCTTTCTGTCTGATGTTCGTTTATTTATTTATTTATTTATTTATTTATTTATTTATTGAGACAGAGTTTCGCTCTTGCTACCCAGGCTGGAGTGCAATGGTGCGATCTCGGCTCACCGCAACCTCTGCCTCCTGGGTTCAGGCAATTCTCCTGCCTCAGCCTCCCAAGTAGCTGGGACTACAGGCACGCGCCACCGTGCCCAGCTAATTTTTTGTATTTTTAGTAGAGACGGGGTTTCACCATGTTGGCCAAGATGTCCTCCATCTCTTGACCTCGTGATCCACCCACCTCAGCCTCCCAAAGTGCTGGGATTACAGGCTTGAGCCACCGCACCCAGCTGATGTTTATTATTTTAAGGAAATATTGTTTCTAATATTATATTTTCCACCCATTTATGTTTCTGGGTTGTAAATTCTTTTCTTGTGGCAGAATAGAACTGAATTTTCCCAAATCCATCCTGATAATTCCCATCATACAATTGGATTATTCAGTTTATTACATATAATATTATTATTGATATGATTGCTTTTAGGTGTGCTATTTTGCCATTTCTTTTGTTTTCATTTTATTTTTTGTTTCTCCTTTTGTCATTGTTTTTAAAGTAAAGGAGAAAAAAGAAGACACTAACCCAGAAAGAAAAAATGGGAAAAAAATTTTTGTGATTCTGTTTTATTTAGTGTATTGGATTATTAGCTATTTTAAAAATTATTTTTAGTAGTTTTATTCTAAGAATTACAATATGCATTTTTCATTTAGAGTCATCTTAGACTTATTATTTAATTACTTTAGGTAAAATATGGGACATTTCCAAGAAATATATACAGCTATAGATACAGATACATATTTTATTGCACTTTAGGTTCTGGGGTACATGTGCAGAACATGCAGGATTATTGCATAGGTACATACATGGCAATGTGGTTTGCTGCCTCCATCCCACCGTCACCTATATCTGGCATTTTTCCCCATGTTATCCCTCCCCAACCTCCCTACCCACCACTGTCCCTCCACTATTCCCCCTCAACAGACTCCAGTGTGTGATGCTCCTCTCCCTGTATCCATGTGTTCTCATTGTTCAACACCTGCCTATGAATGAGAATATGCAGTGTTTGATTTCCTATTCTTGTGTCAGTTTGCTGAGATGATGGTTTCCAGATTCATCCATCTCTCTACAAAGGACACAAATGCATCATTTTTTAGAGCTGCATAGTATTCCATGGTGTATATGTGCCACATTTTCCCAGTCCAGTCTATCATGGATGGGCATTTGGGTTGGTTCCAGGTCTTTGCTATTGTAAACAGTGCTGCAATGAACATTCGTGTGCATGTGTCCTTATAATAGAATGATTTATAGTCCTTTGGATATATACCCAGTAATGGCATTGCTGGGTCAAATGGAATTTCTATTTCTAGGTCCTTGAGGAATCGCCACACTGTCTTCCACAATGGTTGAATTAATTTACACTCCCACCAAAAGTGTAAAAGTGTTCCTATTTCTCCACATCCTCTCCAGCATCTGTTGTCTCCAGATTTTTTAACGATCGCCATTCTAACTGGTGCGAAATGGTATCTCAATGTGGTTTTAACTTGCATTTTTCTAATAACCAGCGATGATGAGCATTTTTTCATATGCTTCTTGGCCTCCTAAGTGTCTTCTTTTGAAAAATATCTGTTTCTATCCTTCACTCACTTTTGAATGGGTTTGTTTGTTTTTTTCTTGTAAATCTATTTTAGTTCTTTGTAGATTCTGGATATTAGCCCTTTGTCAGATGCGTAGATTGCAAAATTTTTTTCCCCATTCTGTTGGTTGCCAGTTCACTCTAATGATTGTTTCTTTTCTTGTGCAGAAGCTCTGAAGTTTAATTAGATCCCATTTGTCTATTTTGGCTTTTGTTGCCAGTGCTTTTGTTGCTTTAGTCATGAAGTCCTTGCCTATGCCTATGTCCTGAATGGTTTTGCCTAGATTTTCTTCTAGGGTTTTTATGCTGTTAGGTATTATGTTTAAGTCTTTAATCCATCTGGAGTTAATTTTAGTGTAAAGTGGCAGGAAGGGGTACAGTTTCTGCTTTCTGCACATGGCTAGCCAGTTTTCCCAACACCATTTATTAAACAGGAAATTCTTTCCCCATTGCTTGTTTTTTTCAGGTTTATCATATATTAGATAGTTGTAGATGTGTGGCATTGTCTCCAAGGCCCCTGTTGTATTCTATTGGTCTATATCTCCGTTTTGGTACCAGTACCATGCTGTTTTAATTTCTATAGCCTTCTAGTTTAGTTTGAAGTCAGGTAGTGTGATGCCTCCAGCTTTGTTCTTTTGGCTTAGAATTGTCTTGGCTATGTGGGGTCTCTTTTGGTTCCCTATGAAGTTTAAAGTGGTTTTTAACAGTTCTGTGAAGAGGGTCATTGGTAGCTTGATGGAGATAGCATTGAATCTATAAATTACTTTGGGCAATAGGGACATTTTCACAATATTAATTCTTCCTAACCATGAGCATGGAATGTTTTTCCATCTGTTTGTGTTCTCTCTTATTTCCTTGAGCAGTGGTTTGTCATTCTCCTCAAAGAGGTCCTTTAGATCCTTTGTTAGTTGTATTCCTAGGTATTTTATTCTCTTTGCAGCAATTGTGAATGGGAGTTCACTCTTGATTTGGTTCTCCGTTTGTCTGTTATTGGTGTATAGAAGTGCTTGTGATTTCTGCACGATGATTTTGTATCCTGAGATTTTGCTGAAGTTGCTTATCAGTTTAAGGAGATTTTGGGCTCAGATTACAAGGTCTTCTAAATATACAATCATATCATCTGCAAATAGAGACAATTTGACTTCCTCCTTGCCTAATCAAATACCCTTTATTTCTTTGTCTTGCCTGATTGCTCTGGCTAGAACTTGCAATACTATATTTAATGGGAATATTGGGAGAGGACATCCTTGTCTAGTGCCAGATTTCAAAGGGAATGCTTCTAGTTTTTGCACATTCAGCATGATATTGGCTGTGGGTTTGTCATAAATAGCTTTCATTATTTTGAGATACGTTCTGTCGATACCTAGTTTATTGAGAGTTTTTAGCATAAAGGGCTGTTGAATTTTGTCAAAGGCCTTCTCTTCATCTTTCGAGATAATCATGTGGTTATTGTCTTTGGTTCTGTTTATGTGGTGGATTATGTTTATAGACTTGCGTATGTTGAACCAGCCTTGCATCCCTGGGATGAAGCCTACTTGATCATGATGGATAAGCTTTTTGATGTGCTGTTGCAATCAGTTTGACAGTATTTTATTCAAGATGTTTGCATCTATGTTCATCATGGATATTGACCTGAGGTTTTCTTCTTTTTTTTCGTGTCTGCCTGGTTTTGGTATCAGGATGATGTTGGTCTCATAAAATGAGCTGTGGTGTTCTGTTCAGAGCTGCTGGACAGGTACATTTAAGTCTGCTGCAGCAGAACTCTTAGCCACCTTTTTTCCCAGGTGCTCTGTTCTGGGAAGGTGGGGCTTTATTTATAAGTTCCTGATGTGCTGTTGCCTTTTTTTTTTCAGAGATGCCCTTCCCTGCAAGGAGGTTGGCTAGTCACAGTATGGTAGCAGAGGCATTGCTAAACTGTGGTGGGCTCTGCCCAGCTGCTTTGTGAACATACTTGCAGTTTTGTTTATAGAGGTATAGCTAGAACTGCCTCGGTAATGGTGATCTGCCTCAGTAATGGTGGACTGCCTCAGTAAAGGGGGACTGCCTCAGTAAGGGGGGCCTGCCTCAGTAATAGTGGACACCCTTCCCCCCACAGAGCTAGAATGTCCTGGGTCCAGCTGCTCTTGCTGTGAAACTCTCAACTCAGAGCGTTTCAGATTGCTGATCTTTGTGGGGTGGGAACCTGTGGAGCCAGATCACCTGACTCCCTGTTTCAGCCCCCTTTTTTTCAGTTGAATGGGCGGCTTTGTCTCCCAGGCATTCCAGGCACCAGTTGAAACAGCCACCCAGATTTGTGTGAGTTTTTGTGCAGAGACCCACTGTGCCAGCTGAAACAGCCTTGCTGCAAACTTGTGGTGCTTTTCAGCGTGGGTACCAGTAATAACTCGTTTGGAAATGCTGTGATCACTCACCCTCTGCATTGTTCTCACTGGGAACTGCACTCCAGAGCTGTTCCTATTCGGCCATCTTGGATCCGCCAAAATGTATTTTTATTTAACATTCCCATCCTTAGTGCTTATTGTCATGTATATTATTATAATTATAAATTATGAACTAAGCTAAGCTAAACAAAAACATTTTATGCTTTAAACAATCATACATTTTTAAATGACGTAGATGGGATGATAGGTGACTAATAGATGACATAGATGATAGACTGATGTCATAGATTGATAGATGATAGATGACATAGATAGACAGACGACACAGAGAGATGATAGATAGATAGATAGATAGATAGATAGATAGATAGATAGATAGACAGATAGACAGATAGATAGATAGACATGGCACTAATGGCTTCAGTCAGACAGGGTTTGGTTTGGATTATGAAAGCAGACTTACAGGGCCCCAAAGGACAATGCCCATGAAACAAGTTTACTTTAGGAAAAGAATAGAATACAGCAACTGCACCAAAGCAAGGACATGCACAGCAGCCAGAGGCTGCCCCACAAAGCAAGGCCTACAGCACCCAGTGTGGGCCCTGAGAGTCCTCCCCTGAAAGACCCTGTAGATGGAGGCACTCTCTTATTCACATCCAGAATCACTGACATGCACCTGGATACCTCCAAGTCTCAGCTAGGGCATTTTAAACCCGTGTATTATTAGTTTTTAGGGCTTCTGTAAGAAAATACCAAAGATTGAGTGGCTGAAGCAACAGGAATTCATTTTCCCACAGTTCTTGAGTGCTCTATTAATCTGTTCTCACACTGCTATAAAGATACTACCTGAGACTGAGCAATTTATAAACAAAAAAGGTTTAACTGAGAGAGGGATCTGGGTCCCCCTGATAATGGATAATCCCACTTTACCACAACCTCTTTCCATTATTCCCTTTCCCAAGTGACTATAAAGGAAGTTGCCTTATGCAGAGCAAACCAGGGGAGAACAAATAAATGTATGCATTTTTGTCCTACATACATACAAATACAAATATATTTCTGTATATCCAAGACATTTTCTTAGTACAAGTGTATACATGCACAAACCTATTCTTAACAAAATAAAAAATATATTCATGACACAGCCCTCGTTTCTGCAATTGGTCACGTGGCTACAGCTGCTTTTGATGACTACCTTCTTCTACTACCCATTCTGTATTCCCCTTGCCTCTGCAAGCACCTCATGGGGTCCTGCTTTTTCTTTCCTTGTGAAGTGACCCAAACCTTCATACCTGAAGAGTCTGGGCTGCTTGTATTCCTGCCAGGATTGGGCCATTGTTGCTTCCCATTGACCTTAATCACAGGGCACGGTAATACTAAGAGATGCCCTATAGAATCTCCTGTGTTTTATACATACTCTTTCTTACCTCCATTGTGGATAGTAGATGGATTTCATCTTGATGATCTGGGTCAGTCACCCCAACCAACACTGTAACTCCCTTCTTAGCATGCTGTCTTAAAGGTAGGAGCCCGAAGTGGCCAGGCAGCAATTGTAACTTTTGGTTTAATGAAATCATTGTTGTATCTCCTGGTGGCAGCATTCCTCTCTGAAACTAAGACTTCTAGGCCAGCAAAACAAAGTCATGGAAACAGGAGGCAGAAATGTTACTAGTTGGTCACAAAGTGTGATGCTGAGTGGTGGCACTTCCACTTCAACACCTTCATTCCTGGACCCACGAATCCTGGCTATGGGGAAAAGAGTACCATATATTGAATGCTGATTTAGAGCATGCATAGCCTTCTGGAGACCTTTGCCCCAGCCTTCAAAGTATTGTCAAGTAGTTGGCATTGTAATTGTGACTTAAAAGACCATTTTACCATTCCATCAATCCAGCTGCTTCAGAATAATGGGGAACATGATAAGACCACTGGATTCTGTGAGCATAAGCCCACTGCTGCATGGCTGCATGTCTGTAGCCATAAAGTGAGTGTCCTGGTCAGAGGCAGTGCTGTTTGGAATACTATGACAATAGATAAGGCATTCTGTGAGTCCATGGGTGGTAGTCTTGACAGAAGCATTGTGTGCGGAATAGGCAAACCCATATCCAGAGTAAGTGTCTTTTTAGGTGAGGACAAACTGCTTCCCTTTCCATGATGGAAGTGGTCAAATAATCAACATGTCACCAAAGAGCTGGGTGATAACTCCAAGAAATGGTACCATATTAAGGGCTCACTGTTGGTCTCTGCTGCTGGCAAACAGGGCATCCAGCAGTGGCCGTAGCCAGGTCAGCCTTGATGAGTGACAGTCCATGTTGCTGAGCCCATGCGTAGCCTTCATCCCTGCCAACATGGCCATTTTGTTCATGGGCCCATTGGGCTATGTCAGGGTGGCTGGGGAAAGAAGCTGAGTGGTGTCCACAGAGTGAGTGATCCTATCCACTTGATTATTAAAATCCTTATCTGCTGAGGTCACCCATTGGTGAGTATTCACATGAGATTCAACTCTCTTCACAGTTTTTAATCATTCAGAGAGGTCCATCCACATACCTCTTCCCCAAGTTTCTTTGTCACCAATTTTCCAGTTATGCTTCTTCCAAGTCCCTGATGATCCAGCCAAACTATTGGATACAGCCCATGAATCAGTATATATCGTACTTCTGGACATTTTTGTTTTCAAGCAAAGTGCACAACCAGGTGAACTGTCTGAAGTTGTGAGCACTGAGAGTTCCCTTCACCACTGTCTTTCAGGCCTGTCCTAGAAAGGGGCTGGTGCTACAGCTCTGCACTTTCAGGTGGTGCTTGCATATCATGCAGAACCATCTGTAAACCAGGCCATAGTCTTCTCTTCCTCTGGAAACTAATCATAGGGAACTTCCCATGAGGTTATCAGTGCAGGCTGAGGAGAGAAGGCAGGGTGGACCGAGTGGTGACCATGGGCATTTGAGCCACTTCCTCATGTAACTTACTTGTGCCTTGAGGACCTGCTTGAGCACAATCACGTATATATCACTTCCGTTTAATGATGGAATGTTGCTGTGCATGCCCAACTTTGTGGCCAGATGGGTCAGAAAGCATCCAGTTTATGATAGGCAGTTCAGGTTGCACGGTGACTTGATGACCCATAGTCAAGCGTGCAGTTTCTGCCAAAGCCGAAAAACAGATGAAGAGCTGCCTCTTAAAACGATAATAGTTATCTGCAGAAGATGGCAGGAACTTGCTCCAAAATCTTAGAGGACTACTCAGCTGTGATTCACCTATGGGGGCTGCCAAAGGCCCCAAACAGCATCCCTGCCTGCCCCTGATACCTCAATCAACATTGGATCTACTGGGTCATATGGCCCAAGTGGCAGAACAGCTTGCTCAGCAGCCTGGGCCTGTTGCAGAGGCCTAGAACCTCTGCTGTCCTGGACCCTACTCAAAACCGGCAGCCTTTCAAGTCATTTGGCACATAGGCCAGAATAACACACCCAAATGAGGAATGTGTTGCCTTCAAAATCCACACAGGCCCCTAGGTGTTGTGCCTCTTTCCTGCTTGTAGGAGGGGCCAAGTGCAGCAATTTATCCTTCATCTTAGAAGGAATATCTCAACAGACCCCACACCACTGGGCCCTTAGAAATTTCACTGAGGTAGGAGGTCTCTGAATTTTAATTAGATTTATTTCCGATTCCTTGGCATGCAAATGTCTCACCAATGAGTTCAGTGCATTTGGGACATCTAGCTCACTGGGTCAAACTGACATAATTCCATCATTGAAATGGGCCAGTGTGATATGTTTTGGAAGTGAAAAGTGATCAGGATCCCAGCAAACAAGACTATGACACAGAGCCAGAGAACTGATATACCCGTGACGTAGATCAGGAAAGGTAAGTTGTAGCCTTGTGTTATAGACAGGTGGGCATTATAGACAGGAATAGAGAAAAAGGCATTCACCAAATCAGTGGCTGCATACCAGGTACCAGGAGATGTGTTGATTTGTTCAAGCAATAAAACTACATCTGGTAGAGTAGCTGCAATTGGAGCCACCACTTAGTTAAGCCTATGATAATCCACTGTCATTCCCCAAGATCCATCTGGCTTCTTTAGAGGCAAAATGGGAGAGTTGAATGAAGATATGGTGGGAATCTCCTCTCCTGCTCCTTTCAAGTCCTTGATGGTGATACTAATCTTTGTGATCCCTTCAGAGATGTAATTTTTAAAAATTTACTATTTTTGTAGGTAGAAGAAGCTCTAAAGGCTTCTATTTGGCCTTTTCCACCATAATAACCTTCATCCAACCTGTCGGGGGGTCAATATGGAGATTCTGCCAGCTGCTAAGTATGTCTTTGCCAATTATGCATTCTGGCCCTGAGGAAATGACCACAGGATGAAACTGGGGACCCACTGGGCCCAATGTAAGTTGAACCTGCGCTAAAATTCCATTAATTACCTGACTCCATAAGCCCCTGATCTAACTGAACTGGAGAACCATGATGATGTTTCAGGTCCTCTGGAATCAACGTCAGCTCAGAGCCAGTGTCTAATAGTCCCTGAAAGTTCTCATCGTTCCCCTTTCCCCAGTGAACAGATACCCTAGTAAAAGGCTGGGGGTCTGCTTGGGGAAGGATGGGAGAAAGACGAACAGTATAAATTGCTGGTATATGTAGTGGCATCCTTCCTGAAAGAGACCCAGCCTCCCTTTATTCAACTGGTTCTGGGTCTGTAAACTGGTTCAAGTCTGGAAGTTGATTAAGGGGCCATGATTCTCTATTTTTATAATTCAAATTAATCATTTGTCCACTCGACCTGGAAGTTCTCTGCTTATACAAATTAAGTAAGAATGCAGTAGGCGTAAGAATGCAGTAGGCTTCCTATCAATCTCACCTCTAGGAACACCATGATTAATTAGCCAATGCCAGAGTTCTGCATGAGTCAGAGTCTTCTGATTGCTGCTGTGGACCTGCTGTTCATTACAGTAACTATGCCTACCTTGCCTTTGATGAATGAGAGCCACCACTTGGCCCCTGCCACCTCAGGATCCAATTATTCCAATTGTACTTAAATTTTCTAGTTGGGTAACTGTGGTTCCCACTGCAAGATATGTCATACAGAGAAGAGCAATCACAGAGCTCTTCAAGGACTCAGGTGCTCCCATCACAAATTAATTTCCCAAGGGTATGATAAAAGGTATATCTTCTGGAACCTCCCAGCTGGGATGACTTGGTCTAAAGTGACTCATCCACTGCAGGATTCCAGTCTCCCTAAGCCTTTGGATCCCTTCCTCTACATTAAACCAAGGGAGGTCAGACATTTCTAACTCACTCACAGCGGGCCGTTTTTTGATTCATATTTCACTTAATTATGTAAATAAACTATGAGAACTTTTTCAACTCCCCAAGCTGCAACAATAAATGCAGAATCCCTGATAAGTGGGTCCAGATCCATGAATCCAGCCTGATCCAACTTTATGTTCCTTCTATCATTTCCCCACAACCTTAATATCCATTCCTATGCCTGTTCTCCAGATTTCTGCTTATATAAATTGGAAAACTCAAGAAGTTATTTTGGAGAATAGCACACTTCCTCATGAGTCATGCTCCGAACGTCACCTCTAGGGGACTGCAGGACTGAGGCTAGTCTAGAAGCAAACAGGTGCATTGGGGGTGAGTCCTGAGGAGAATTACCTGGCAACTGCCTTAGAGGAGGTCATTACTGTTGTCTCAGGCAATGCATAGTTTATCTTAACAGACAAAGGTGAGAAGGCTGATGACAGCATGGGTTGGGGAGGGTATGTTTCCACACTGGGGGTGGGGGCACAAAAGCCCCTGTTTCCTCTGGCAAAAAAGCCTCATCAGAGTTTACAAGATCTGTCTTCAATTTCACCAGGGTCTTCTGACACACTCGCATTTCAAGTTGCAGGGTCCTGTTCTTTTCCAATCAATGTTCTGATGAGACTGAGTGATCGCCTTCCTTTGCAGGTCGGCCACTTGCACAAAAAGCGCTTGTGTCTGATTTTCCACTATTTCAGCCCTTTGTCTACAGGAAATAAGGCTCTCAGTCAAGGCAGTTATACAAGATTTGAGGCTTGGTATGTGCTTCTGGAGTTAGAAGTGAACATCTCTGAGTTAATCCTTTTATTTCATAATTTTGTCCAGTGAATTTAGGAGCAATTAATCAACTTCATTATATTCCTTGGTTCTCTACATATGGTTGAAGGTACCATGCATTGTGTCACTAAACTTCTTGCCTCTCAGAGCCAGTGTCCAGTGGTAAAATCAGAAGTTTCAAATGCATTTATTTTGCACAGCTCTTTAAACACTTCATGTCAGGGACTATTCATGTTCTCCATACTATTAGGAGTAGAGTCCCTAGCATTTTGGGGTCTACTCAGATTAAACAGCCAACTTCAAAGACCCCAAAATCAGCAAAACAAATCTACTCTTAAAGTTCTGTTCCTCTAGAACCACTCCCAGTACCAAAATCTGTATTAGGGTCCTCTAGAGGGATAGAACTAATAGGATAGATGTATATATGAAAGGGAGTTATTAAAGTGTATTGACTCACAGCATCACAAGGTAAAGTCCCACAACAGGCTGTCTGCAAGCTAAGAAGCAAGGAAACCAGTCCAAGTCCTAAAACCTCAGAAGTAGGGAAGCCAACAGTGCAGCCTTCAGTCTGTGGCCAAACGCGCAAGAGCCCCTGGCATATCACTGGTGTAAGTTCAAGAGAGCAAAAGCTTAAGAACTTGGAATCTGATGTTAGAGGCAGAAAGTAGCCAGCAGAGGAGACAGATGCAATCCAGAAAACTCAGGAAGTTGACATCCTTCACCTTCTTTTGCCAGTTTTATTCTAGTTATGCTGACAGTTGATTGGATGGTACCCATCCACATTGAGGGTGGGTCTGTGTCTCCCAGTCCACTGACTCAAATGTTAATCTCCTTTGGCAACACCTTCATGGACACACCAAGGAACAATAATATGTATCCTTCAATCCAATCAAGTTGACACTTAATATTAATCCTCACAGCCCCTTTTAGACATGCTGGAGCCGGAGCAGCTGGGATGCAGGTCACCATGTCCTGAAGCTGCATAGGGCAGTGGGGCCCTTGGCCCAGTGCACAAAACCATTTTTATCTCCTAGGCCTCCAGGCCTGTAATGGAATGGGCTGCCACTGACTCTGACATGCCCTGGAGACATTTGACCCATTGTCTTAACTATTAACATTTGAATTCTTGCTATTTGTGCAAAGTTCTTTGGGCTTGAATTCCTCCCCAGAAAATGTTTTCTTCTTCTTCTTTTTAAGCACATGGTTAGGCTACAATTTTTTTTCAAACCTTTATGCTCTGCTTCTCTTTGAAATATGCATTCCAGTTTCAAACCTTCTTTGCAAATAATGTACAGAGCTGAATGTGTTCGAAATTAGCCAGGTCAATTCTTGAGTGTTTTACCTCTTAGAAATTTCTTCTGTCAGATATCCTAAATTCATGTCCCTCAGATTCAAAGTTCCATAGCTCCCTATGGCAGGGGCAAAATGCTGCTCGGCTCTTTGCTAAAGCATATCAAGTGTGGCCTTTGCTTTAGTTCCCAGTAAGTTCCTCCTCTCCAACTGAGGCCACCTTATTTAGGACTTCATTATCTATATCACTATTAGCATTTTGATTGAAAGCATCCAATAAGCCTCTATGAAGTTCCCAACTATCCCACATCTTCCTGTCTTCGGAGCCCTCCAAACTGGTCCAGCCTCTGCTCATCATCCAGTTCCAAAGTTGCTTTCACAATTTCAGGTTATTTTTATAGTAATCCCCAATACTAGTACCAATGCTCTGTATTAGTTCATTCTTATGCTGCTACAGAGATACTGCCTGAGCCTGGATAATTTAAAATCAGAATAATTTTAATTGGCTCACAGTTTGTGTGGCTGGAGAGCCCTCCAGAAACTTACAGTCATGGTGGAAGGCAAAGAGGAAGCAAGGCAAGTCTAACATAGTGGCTGGAGAAAAAAGGGCAATGTGGAGAATGCCAAACACTTTAAAACCATCAGATCTCATGAAAATTCACTCTCTATCATGAGAACAGTATGGGCAAGTTCACTCCCATGACCTAATCCCCTCCCACCTTGGAACATAATGGTTACAATTTGAGATGAGACTTGGGTAGGGACACAAACCTAAACCATACCAGCAATTATCACACTCTGATTGAATAAATGTAAATTAAGCTTGAAATAATTTCAGAAAACAAGGACTTATTAAAAATGCCTTAGCCATCCTGCAAAAATACTAACCAGAACTTCTGCATATGAAAAATGCTAACAATGAAGTAAAAACTTATATTATGTATTTTTAAAATAGACATAACAGGGAAATACATTATTGGATAGAAAAATACATAAAAATAATTTATTTTGTTCTCTTTGTAGCAGAGCAGGCAAAGAGGCTAAAATGAAAAATAACAGATAAAAAATGTGGAGATAAAATGAGGTCAGACATAGTCTATTTCCAGTATGAAACTAAAGATAGAATAGGTGGTGGATGCAATATTTGAAGAGATAAAGACTAAGGAATTTTTGAACTGATAAAACATACAGATTCACATGATCAAAGCACTAATCAAATCAGTATGGTGTTTGCATGGAAGATTAAACATTATGGTTGTTAATAATTATTCCACTTCTTTTGATATTTTCCCACCCTCCTTAAAGTAATGTGACCATGTGACTTGCCTTAGTCAGTGAAATATGAGCATAAATACTGAGTGTATCTCCAGGAAGAAACACAAGTGAGTGCTTCACCATGTGTCCTTCTCTTCCCTTTGTGATAGTGGAAAGATGCATGTAAATAGACGGCTTCCCATGGATCTCAAAATAGCAGCATTACACATGCAGAATGAGCAGAAAATCAACATTTGTTGGTTTAAAACACAGAAATTTTGGTGTGTTTGCAAAACAAAATAAGATAGCTGACTGCTACTGAAACATGAAATTAAAGAAATCAGTCCGGGAAACACATGTGGATGTCAGTATGCAGACACAGGCGTTATCATAATTCAATCAAAAATCAATAGATTGTTGAATGAATGTTATTGCCACAATTGGCTGTTGATACAGAAAACAAATATAGGGACTCTACATTCACACATATCTTAAACCATGTTCTAAAACACATTTTAGATAAATTAAAGGTGCTGAATGTTAAAAAATTAAATGCCTGCAGAAAAGTTAATGCTTACAGAAAAACTAAGGGACTAAAAATAAAGGTCGGAGAGATTCTCTTTTTAACCAAGGCTTGAAGCCCAGGCATTTTTAAAAGGAAAATTGGCATATTGAACTACAGAAACATTTAAACTTTTATATAGCAAAAGTTACTGTGAAAAATGCCAGTAGAAAAACACATGAGCTGGAAAAATTTATTATGCAGATGATAATGTGCTATTAGTTACAATATCAGATGACAACTACAGATTTGCAAGAAGGAAACAAATAATGCAAGAGCAACGAGAACATAATGATCAATAGATGTGCAAATTGAGAGGCCATGACCTGTACGAAAAGATTAAATGCACTCGTCTTCAGACAAATGTAAATAAATATAACAACAATATGTAATTTAATGTCAGTCAGGCTGAAAATGTATAAGCTACAAAAACTATTTCCAGTAGGGAATGTGTGGTAAAGAACATTTTCAAACTTTTTTTATAAAAATTAGAAATGATACTACCTTTTTAGAAAATAATCTGGCAACACATATAAAATTATATGGAATAATATATATACATATATTTTAATAATAAAATCTCACTCTTCAATTTAGCCCATAGAATTTAAAGTACTAGAACATAAAGAGGTTTCTTGCAGAATTATTTGAGTCAGAAAAAGAATAAACAAAATTTATATGATACAAGTATAAAATATATATATATAAAGTACCAAATATACAATACATAAATGAAAAGAGAAGAGGAGAGAGAGAGAGACTAATTCATTGGGAACAGCATGCCGGGAGGAATTTTCATAAAAATAATTTATAAGAGAATGATAAGACAAAAATCTCTACATAACAAAGCCAAATTTTGTAAAATTAATAAAAGCAACATTCAGAACTACATGTATCTGTGTATCTATCTATCTATCTGTGTGTCTGTCTATCTATCTATCTATCTATGATCTTATTTTAATCAGAGCCCGGGTCAAAAACTTCATCAAACTCAGTTCTTGTGGAAGGTGATGCCATAGCAAGAATGAGAAAAGAGAAAAAATGAAAATTCCAATACAGGATTTAATAACAGGATCCCATATCTGCTGTAGGTGACATTAGCCAATTTCTGCTGGAATCCCTAGGAATCATACAGAAAATCTTAGAGATTGTCAGTCTAAAGGATGAGAAGCTGACAAGTTTCTCCACCATGTTTCTGTTCCAATTAGTTGGTGGTTGACCTGCAGCTACAGACTTTGCATGTATGTCTTTACGGTGTCACATGAACATAGGATGTGGGGATAAAAAACAAAACCGGCCTGGCGCAGTGGATCATGCCTGTAATCCCAGCACTGTGGGAGGCTGAGGCGGGTGGATCATGAGGTCAAGAGATCAGGACCATCCTGGTCAACATGGTGAAACCCCGTCTCTACTAAAAATAAAAAAAATTAGCTGGGCATGGTGGTGCGTGCCTGTAGTCCCAGCAACTCAGGAGGCTGAGGCAGGAGAATTGCCTGAACCCAGGAGGCCGAGGTTGTGGTGAGCCGAGATCGCACCATTGCACTCCAGCCTGGGTAACAAGAGCGAAACTCCATCTCAAAAAACAAAACAACAACAACAAAAAAAACTGATGTATTTGGGCTTTTTAATTTGGGTCCTCATGCTTTGCTTAAGTGGTAGATAGATGGTATATAGAAGGTATACAACTAATAAAGAAAAGAAAAAGAAAAACAGACTACTACCACAGCAAAACAAACACACACACACACACATATAATCACTTTTATGTATTGCTATAGAATTACTTATGTAGGTAGGTATAAAAATGTACATAAGGAATATATAGTATCTTGATAAATATTTTCTAAACTGAATAAAAGAAACAGAGATACAACCGATCTAACCATTATTTAGATCATGTTGTATTATAAAATCTGAGTTTTAATTCATAATAGTTAATAGATAAAAATTATAACTAAGTATAGAATATTAAGAAGACAAAAACAAGGAATAAGAATGATTTAAAATATTTCTAATGCTCATATTAAATTTTAATCTTAAAAGACTTGTCACATATAAAACAATATAAATACTGATATGGTTCGGTTCTGTGTCCCCACCCAAATCTCATGTCAAATTGTCATCTCCACGTGTTGGAGGAGGGGCCTGGTAGGAGGTAACTGAATCTTGGGGACGGACCTCCCCCTTGCTGTTTTCATGAGAGTGAATGAGTTCTCAGGAGATCAGGTTGTTCAAAAGTGTGCAGCACTTCCCCCTTCACTCTCTTCATCCCTCCATACCATGTAAAGATTGTGCCTGCTTCCCTTCACTTTCCACCATGATTGTAAGTTCTGAGCCTCCCAAGCCATGCCTTCTGCACAACCTGCAGAACTGTGTGTCCATTAAACCTCTTTTCTTCATAAATTACCCAGTCTCAGGTAGTTCTTTATAGCAGTGTGAGAATGGACTAATACAGAGAATTGGTACTGGGAGTGGGCTATACTGATACCCGAAAATGTGGAAGTGACTTTGGAACTGGGTAATAGGAAGAGGTTGGACCAGTTTGGAAGGCTCAGAAGAAGATGGGAAGATGTGGTAAAATTTGGAACTTCATGGAGACTTGATGAATTGTTGTGACCAAAATACTGATAGTGATATGAACAATGAAGCTCAGGCAGAGGTGGTGTCAGATGGATATGAGGAATTTATTGCAAACTGGAGTAAAGGCCAGTTTTACTATGCTTTAGCAATAAGACTAGCAACATTTTGCCACTATGCTAGAGATCTGTGGAACATTGAACTGGAGGGCATCTGGCATAAGAAATTTCTAAGCTTCAAGAGGTGACCTAGCTCATTCTAAAAGCATTTAGTTACGTGCATTCCCAAAGAGATGGTTTGACATTGGAATTTATGTTTAATCTTTAAAGAAAAAGCAGTATATAAAAATTTGGAAAAATTGCAGCCTGACCATGTTGTAGTAAAAAAAAAATTCATTTTCTGGGAAAGAACACAAGCTGGCTATAGAAAATTGCATAAATAACAAGGAGCTGAACATTAAAAGGCAATAAAATGGGGAGAATGTTTCTAGACATTTCAGAGTCCTTCCTGGCAGCCCCTCCCATCACAGTCTGAAGGGCTCCTCCTCCTAGTCTGAAGGGCTAGGAGGGAAAAATGGTTTTGTGATCCAGGACCAGGTCCCCACTGCTCTGTGCAACCTTTGGACACGGTGTCCTGCATTCCAGCTGCTCCAGCTCCAGGCATGGCTAAGAGGGACCAAGCTACAGCTCAAACCATGGGTTCAGAGTGGGCAAGCCAAAGCTTTTGTAGCTCACATGTGTTGTTGGGCCTGTGTGTATGCAGAAGGCAAGAGTTGAGGTTCGGAAGCTCCCACCAATATTTCAAAGGCTGTATGGAAATGCCTGGATGTCCAGACAGAAGTCTGTTGCAGGGGTGGACCCCTCATGGAGAACCTCAGCTGGAGCAGAATAGAAGGTAAATGTGGGGTTGCAGTCACCACATGGAGTCCCTACTGGGGCACTGTCCGGTGGAGCTGTGAGAAGAGGACCACTGTCCTCCAGACCCCAAAATAATAGATCCACCGACAGCTTGTACTGTGCACCAGGATAAGCCATAGGCACTCAGCACCAGCCTGTGAAGGCAACCATGAAGCTGTACTCTGAAAAGCCATAGGGGAAGAGCTTCCCAAGGTATTGGGGGCCCACCCTTTGCATCAGCAAGCCCTGGATGTGAGACATTGAATCAAAGAAAATTATTTAGGAGCTTAAAGATTTAATGACTGCCCTGCTGGATTTTGAACTTGGATGGAGTCTTTAGCCCCTTTGTTGTGACCAATTTCTCCCATTGGCAATGGGAGCATTTACCCAATGCCTGTATCCTTATTGTATCTTGGAAGTAACTGACTTGTTTTTGTTTGTTTGTTTGTTTTACAGGCTTATAGGCAAAAGAGACTTGCCTTGTCTTTGATGAAACTTTGGACTTGGACTTTTGAATTAATGCTGGAGTGAGTTAAGACTTTGGTGGACTGTTGGGAAGGCATGACCGTATTTTTGAAATGTGAGAAAAACAAGAGATTTGGGAGAGGCAAAGGTGGAATGATATGGTTTAGTTCTTTGTTCCTGCCCAAATCTCATGTTGAATCACAGTTCCCAATGTTAGAAAAGGGACCTGGTGTTAGGTGATTGAATCATGGGGGCAGATTTCCTTCTCACCATTCTCATCATAATGAGTATGTTCTCACAGGGTCTTCTTTTTTTGCTTGTTTGCTTTTTGGCTTTGTTTTCGTTTTAGTGTGCAGCGCATCCCACTTCACTCCCTCTTTGCCACTGTGTGAAGATGTACTTGCTTCTTCTTCACCTTCTGTCATGATTATAAGTTTCCAGAGGCCTCCCCAGCTATGCCTCCTGTACAGCCTGCAGAACTGTGAGGCAATTAAGCCCCTTTTCTTCATAAATTGCCTAGTCTCAGTCATTTCTTTACAGCAGTGTGAGAATGCACTAATATACATACATTTTTTTAAATATAAGAATCACCCCTCCCAGAAAACTGAAAAAAAGGATTGATAAAATTTTTCTATATATACAATTATTTCCCAAAATGGAATCATGCTGGGATAAGATAGTGTGATAGAAGTCTCCACCAATCATCCCCTCACCAAAACAAGAACATCAATTTAACAAGTTTTCACTAAATATCACCTCTGAAAGAGCCAAAAATTGGGTGAGCGTGTCCTGTACCTGCTTCTAACATTAAATTGCTGAAAGTGGCACTAAGGATGTAAGAAAAATGGTCTTGAATCACTGATGCCACACTTTCCCCATCCCCTGGGAGCAGAGAGCATTTCGGTGCCCTCCAGAGTGGAGAGCCAGGAATTTGGAAGCACTGAGCTCAGGGCTGCCCATGTTATGGCAGAAGGAACACGGGACCAAACTCAGCTGATGCTTACCAATGGAGGAAACAGTTAAACCAGCACTAGTCAGAGAGGAATTACCAATGCCAGAGGTGAGAACTGGAGGTTCTGTAAGCCTCAGGCTAAGATGCAATGGGGACTCAAATAAACTTGAAAGACAGTCTAGGCCACAAGGACTGCAACACCCAAAAATGTCCTGGGCTGAACTGGGATGAGACAATGGACTGGGAGAGCATATGACCTACTGAGACACAAACTGGGGTGGCTGAGAGAGTGCTGGCATTACCCCTCCCCTAACCCCAGGGTGCACAATTTACAGCCCCAAAAGAGACCCTTCTTTCCTTCTTGAGGCGAGGATATCAAAGAGGGGGTATGAGTTTGTCCTGTATCTTGGGTACCAGCGGAGCCACAGCTTGATAAAGCACCAGTCAGATCTATAAAGCTCCTGTTCCAGGCCCTAGCTCCTGGACATTTGCAGACATACCCTGGGCCAGAAAAGAACCAAAGACTGGAACTCACTGTCTTGAAGGAAGGAATTCAGCTCAGGAAGGCACCATCATCTGAGGAGCCCTTGGGCCATAAATAACCAGCAGTGACACCCAAGTATTATGTTGAGGGCCTTAGGTGAGACACTGAAACTTGCTGACCTCAGGTGAAACTCAGGACATTTACAACCATGGTGGCTACAGGGCAAGACTCCTTCTACTTAAGAAAAGCAGAGGAAAAAGTAAACAGGACTTTGTCTTGTACCTTAGGTACCATCTTGGCCACAGCAAGGAAGGGCAGCAAACAGACTGTTAAGGTCCCTAGTTCCAGAACTTGGCTCTTGCATGGCATTTCTGGACCCATTCTTGCCTGAAGAGGAGCCAGGGTGATCCCCAGGCCAGGCAGCATTCAACAAAGCTAACTGAAGAACCCGTTGGCCTTAACGGAATATCAACAGTGGTTTGGCTGCACGTCTAATGGGCCTGAGCGGGTGGTGGCCATGGGGTGAGGCTCTTCTGCCTTTGGAAAGGGGAGGAAAGAGTGAGAAGGATTGTGCCTTGTGGTTTGGCTGCCGGCTCAGCTGCAGTATGGTAGAACACCAGGTGGATTTCAAAGGTATTTGGCCCAAGTTCCTGTTCCCATTGGCACCTCTGTATGACCCTAGGGCCTGGGGTCACTTGCTGTCCTGAAGGGAAGGACATAGGCCTGACCAGATCAGTCATCTGCTGATTTTCGAGTGCCAGAGCTTTGAGCAACCATAGGCAGTAATTAGGGAGACATTAGAGCAGGCTTTGGGCAAGACCCAATGCTGTGCTGATTTCAGGTCTGACTCAACTCAGTCCTAGGGATGATGGCCACACAGGTACTTATGCCAGTCTATTCCTAGGTCTAGGTGGCTCAGAATAAAGAGAGACTCTGCTTCTCTGGGAGAAAGTAAGGGAAGATAACAAAGGTCTCTGCCTGGTAATCTAGAAAATTATTCTGTATCTTTTCTAAGATCATCGAGGAAGTACCTTAACAAACACCTAATTCTTCAACGTCCAGACACTGAGAAACATCTACTAGCATCAACACCATCCAGGAAAACATAACGCCTGTAATCCCAGCACTTTGGGAGGCCGAGGCGGGTGGATCACGAGGTCAATAGATCGAGACCATCCTGGTCAACATGGTGAAACCCCATCTCTACTAAAAATACAAAAATTAGCTGGGCATGGTGGCACGTGCCTGTAAACCCAGCTACTCAGGAGGCTGAGGCAGGAGAATTGCCTGAACCCAGGAGGTGGAGGTTGCAGTGAGCTGAGATCGTGCCATTGCACTCCAGCCTGGGAACAAGAGCGAAACTCCGTCTAAAAAAAAAAAAAAATGAATGAATAGATGAATAAGACCCAGTACTTGATAGCACAAAGGGTGATTGTAATGGATAATAATTTAATTGCACATTTAAAAATAACTAAAAGAGTGTAATTGGATTGTTTGTAACATAAACAATAAATGCTTGAAGGGATAGATATCCCATCTTCCATGCTGTGATTATTACACTTTGTATGCCTGTATCAAAACTTCTCCTGACCCCATACATACATACACCTACTATGTACCCACAAAAATTAAAAAGAAAAAAGTAATTATGCTAAATACACTATTTCATAATCTAGTTTATTCTCTTGCATTAATACGCATTATTTTTTATTTTTTATCAAAGCACTTATCAGAAGTTATCCTGTACTCACTAGTAGGTTAGCTCTGTGAGAACAGGGATTTTAACTTTTGCATTACTGTATCCTCAGTAGCTAAAAGAGTCCCACGCACAAAGCAGAGGTTCAGTAGATACAAATTCTGAAAGAATAGTTGTTTTTCATTTAATTTGCTCTGTGAAACAAACATAGTGTTTAGAAGTTATACCACTTGGAAGAAATACAAATTTATTCAGCTACTGATCCAGCGTTTTATGTCTGATTTTGTTTTCAAAGTTTTCACTGTGGATACAACGCTTTCCATCCTTATAGTCAGACTAGGCACCCATCCCTTAATATTCCCTTGATTCAAATTTCGAGATATGAGATTAATGGGTCACATGGTGTGCATATTTTAAGTATTTTTGTTTACTTTGCCATATGGAGATCTATAACCCGTTTTTCTTCTATCAGCTTTGCATGAGAATATCTTGTATCTTTGCCAACACTGTGTTTTACTGTTTGCTGCTTACCATTGCCAGTTTGAAAGATGAAAATGGCTTCTAATTTTTTATATTTCAATTTCTTAGGTTATAAACGATTTTGGACTTTATTGTGGTAATTTATGAATTACTCTTAATATCTTTTTTTAGTTTTCATAGAGTCATCGTCTTTTGCTCCCCGATTTCATGAAGATTTTCAATCAATAAAAGCACTGATCATTTTCCTCCCATGTCATAAATATTCTCCCCAGTTTTTAATTTACCTTTTACTAACACTGATAATTTTTTAATGATCTTCAAACTTAGTTTATCAATTTCTAGCATCTCAGAAGCTCGTGTCAAGTAATCTCAAGTTTAAAAAGTCTTCCTTTGACTGCCTATTTTTTGTTGTGTTTCTTGTATGTTCTTTTGAATTAACTTCTTTAAAAAAATACACCCATCTGACAAAGGGCTGATATGAAACACCATATATTCTCACTCATAGGTGGGTGATGAACAATGAGAACACATGGACACAGGGAAGGGAGCACTATACACTTGGGTCTATTGGGGGGAATAAGAGAGGGACAGCGCCGGGGGGAGCTGGGGAGGGATGGCATGGGGAGAAATGCCAAATGTGGGTGAAGGGGCAGAAGGCAGCAAAACACACTGCCACTTGTGTACCTATGCAACTATCTTACATGTTCTGCACATGTACCCCAAAACCTAAAACGCAATAAAAAATAAAAAATTTAAAAAATACAATTAATTTATGTGGATTTATACAAAATATTTGGAAAAATCATAATACATAATTTTGAACATAATATAGATGTTGATGGAATAGTGAGGTCAGGTAGTACTGCAGTTTCGCTCACACGTGAGCAGTGTTGATAGATCACATTACGCCAGCTCAGAAGCAGGCATCTTTACCTACCATGTGGACTTTATTCCTGATTATGCCCATTTCTTCCAACTGCTAATTAAAGTGTTAATGACATCAGAGATGTGAACACAGAATCTGTGGGTGAAACTGAGGTAGAAGGCAGGAGTTGTTGACACAGGAGTCAGGACTCGACCTCAGAGGTGGGGCTTAGACATCAAACCAAATTGAGGACTAGCTGAAACAGGGACACAGCAGAGGCAGCTTTCCACAGGACAGCCCGTGCGTGTGCCATGTCAGTTTCCCATTGCCATGGCAACATCCAGATTTTACCACCTCTTCATGGCCATGGCCTGATGACCAGAAGTTGCCACCCTTTTCTATAGATTTCCACATAATCTGGCCTTTAATTTGCAAGTAATTAAAAGTGGGTGTAAACAGGACTGCAGAACCACCTTTGAGCTCCTGCTCTGGGCACACTGCCCATGGGGTAGCCCCACTTCACAGGAGCAGGACCTCTGCTGCTGCTGCTGTACACTGCTGCATCAGTAAAAGAGGGTAACACCACCGGCTAATCCTGGTTTCTCTGGGGCAAAGGTAAAAGTCCTCCCAGGCTAAGCCCCAGTTTTGGTGCTTGCCTACCCTGCATCTAAACCAAGCGCGGTGGCTGAAGCCTGTAATCCCAGCACTTTGGAGCCCGAGGTGGGTGGATCAAGAGGTCAACAGATGGAGACCATCCTGGTCAACATGGTGAAATCCCGTCTCTACTAAAAATACAAAAAATTAGCTGGGCATGGTGGCACGTGCCTGTGATCCCAGCTACTCAGGAGGCTGAGGCAGGAGAATTGCCTGAACCCAGGAGGTGGAGGTTGCGGTGAGCCGAGATCATGCCATTGTACTCCAGCCTGGGTAACAAGAGCGAAAAACTCTGTCTCAAAAAAACAAATAAACAAACAAAAAATCAAGCTGAGGAGGACAGCGCATTTACATTTCAAAAACATTTTCATAGGCTGTATCACAAAACAATAATAGGATGCCTTTCTGACTCACCTCCAGTGAAACTGCATAATAGGCACCTACTGTGTACACATTCCAAAATTGGATATGATATTCACCAGGTTGAACTTCCTAAGGGGTCCCAGAAACCCGTTTTGTACATTCTTAGCCCTCACTATACTAAGGATACATAAAGGAAAAAATGGGCGATTAGAAGGAGCATTTGTTTAAAGAAAACATCCCCTTTGCTTCCTCTTTAGTGCCCCTCAGCAAGGACTGCCTCCTGTAAACATTTATAAACAAAGGTTGCAAGGAATCCTTTGCAGAGATCAGTATACATCCCTGGAATCTTACCTATCTGACAGTTTCATGGGGCAGTGGGTGTGTTAGGATTGCCTGCTCCAAGTCACAGAGAACTTGGATTTCCCCTAGATCTTCTCCAGGTAAGATATTTAGAGTAGAAAGGTGACCTCCACTGATACTTGGACCACAAAAGGCTGAGGCACAAGTGACTGGATCAAGAACGCTGAAGGCAAAAGCTTCTCAGCTGTGGGTGGCAAGATCCTCGCAAATGAGCAAATAGATTATGAGTCAGTAGATTATGTGTCAAACCCAGACAGAGGCCCCTTGCGGTGATAACCACGTCCGTGGAGTTTTTAGGACGGGATTAGTTTCCTGCCCGTTCTCCGCTTTTTTTCTCTTCTACACACCTAACTTTAGAGGAATCACAAAACAGAGTTCTTAAATAGAGCAGGGGAAATCAGACCACACAGTCCTTTCCCTAACAATAAAATTCCTGCCTTCTAGCAAGCTTAAACCAATAGAGTTCATCTCCAATGAATTTAGGATGTTTTCTGTCTTCACTTGGATTCCACATTTTAATGGTGGAAGTGAGGCTATTTGTGGATGGATAAAAATGATTGAAAAACTGTCTATCACCAAAGAGTGAACTGAAAATGTATTGCATCTGTGCTCTACTTCGTTCACACATAGGAGAAAAACTTGTCCCTCAGAGTGGGTTTGAAAGCTCAGTGGGGACAGAAAAAGAATAATCGTTTTCTGATCTACCGCAGATCCTTTTTTTCCCAATATGATGAATATAATTATAACCATAGAATCAAATCAATGAGAATATATTCACAAGAAGAGATTTTAAGAACAGCTATCCCATCAGACACCTCGTTTGGTAAAAATTGCAGGAAACTGGATTGTGGTTCATGAGTGTGTTGATTTAGGGATAATCATTGAACTGTTTAGTTACGATTTGTGTACTTTCTGTTCATAATTTAATCCAAAAGACTTTAAAAAAATTATCTGGTTTGACAAGTCTATTTGAAAATGACTTTATAAATTGCCCCTTGGAAAGAACAGCAGGGTCTTACCTGACCACAAGTGTATTGTGCCCGGTGAAAGCCAAAACAGCTCTAAGCTCCCTGTGTTTGCGAGTGACAGTTGGTTGCAGGGGCAGCTAAGAGCCCTTCACAGTTACCACATTCCTCATGCTTAGCAATGCCTAAAAGTCTCACAGCAGATTTGCACGTTGAAAAGGGGCTTCTACTGGCCGGGCACGCTGGCTCACACCTGTAATCCCAGCACTTTGGGAAGCCGAGATAGGCAGATCATGAGGTCAGGAGTTCACAACTAACCTGGCCAAGATGGTGAAACCCCATCTCCAGCAAATACAAAAATTACCTGGGTGTGGTGGTGGGTGCCTGCAATAGCAGCTACTTGGGAGGCTGAGGCAGAGCATTGCTTGAACCCAGGAGACGGAGGTTGCAGTGAGCTGAGATCATGCCATTGCACTCCAGCCTGGGCGATAGAGGGAGATTCCATCTCAAACAAAAGGGTCAGGGCCTCCACCTGTTATATAACCTGTTTGCATAAGTTCACGCTTGACTTGGAGCCACTATTATCTGTAGTGGCTGTGCACAGGGCTTGGCTTGGCTCAACATGGCTTGACATAGTGGGTACACTGGTACCCAGAGAAAAAAAGAACCAGAGCTGTCTGTCTTGCAGAAGGATAGAGGGGAACCAGGGCATGGCTCGACCCGGCACGGCACAGCACAGCACAGCTTGTGCTCATGCCCAGAGAGAGAAAGAGTTAAGCTGCTGACTCTGAAGGCAGGGGAGAGCCGGCTGCACAGCCACGTGTAGGAGCCACTGGCTTAAGTAGCCAAGACAGGGTAGACAGCGTGAAGGCTAGTGTGAGAAAGCTGTTGATGAGCGCTGATGTAGGATAAAACCATGTTCACCTGAATAAGGCCTCCCTCTCTCCTCCCCAGTGTTCTTCCTGCCCATTCACCCACTCCCTTTGGACCACAGCATGGGCTGGACCTGGACCCCAGGATCTAAAAATCAGCAAAAAAATGTTAAGAAAAAAACCCAACTATTTCCAGTTAGGAACATTGCAAACATCGTTCCTAAATCGTACCTGTTTCATCAGCATTTAAATGCCAAGAAAACCTGCAGCCATCAAAGTTACAGCACCTTCTCTCTGATCTGGACTGCTTCTCCTTGTTTCTCTTGCCCCTTCTCTGGGCAAATCAAACTTTGCTAAGCAAAGCAGGAACCCAGCCTTCTAGCAAACAGTCTGTAGCTATAGACAAGGAACAATACAGTCACAGGGATACAGCTGGGGAAAGAAAAAGAAAAGAGACTCCCCAAAAGGAAATTCCCTGGCCCTTGACTCAGTCCATCTCCCAGGCTAACTGGGAGCTGCCAGATACAGTCACCAGGAAGATGAGGTGAAAGACGCAGCAGATGAAAGAGAAGATAAACGCGGAGCACCTGAGCAGGTGGGAGCCTCCGATTCGTTGGAAGGCACATTCTTGGAAGAAAAAGTGGGCTTCAACTGAATGTTGTCCTGACAGAATAAGGGCTCACTTTGGTGTACGTTGTGAATTTTTAGAGAAGCCTGGATTTAAAGCAGTCTGGAATTCTTTTATTTGCATAATCTTATTGGGTACAAGTGCAATTTTGTTCCACACATGGATTGTGTAATGTTTAAATCAGGGTTTTTGTAATTTCCATTTAAGTAATTTCTCATCATGCACCCCGTCTTTCCTCCTCACTTTTCTAAGTCTTCATTGTCTATGATTCACTGTGTCCACGTATACATAATTTTTTAGCTCTAGTTTAGGAGTGAGAACATGCGATATTTGCCTTTTTGTGTATGATTTGTCTCACTTAAGATAATGGCCTCTAGTTCCATCATCTTGCTGTAAAATATAGGATTTCATTTATTCTTATGATGAATAGTATTTGTATATATATACCATTTTCATTTCCTTTTTTTCAGTTTTTTTTTTTTGAGATGGGGTCTTGCTCTATAACCCAGGCTGGGGTGTGGTAGAGTGATCACAGTTCACTGCAGCCTCAACTTCCCAGGCTCAGACAACCCTCCCTCCTCAACCCCAACTAGATGGGACCACAGGCACACACCACCATGCCCAGCTAATTTTTATTTTTTGTAGAGACAGGTTTCCCTGTGTTGACCGGACTGGTCCCAAACTCCTGGACTCAAGCAATCCTCCTGCCTTGGCTTCCCAAAGAGCAGGGATAACAGGCATAGGCCAGAGCGTCCAGCGACCATTTATATTTCTTGATGTTTAAATGTTGATGCCTATTTAAAGAACTATTTGGTCTAATGTGTGTGAACCACCCTCTCATCTATAGGTCAAATGTAGCCATGAGTGCCCACCTTTTCATCTCACAATGCTGAGACTTCATTCAGTTGACCTAGAAAAACCTGAATTCAGAATAAGAAAGTAATTTGTGCCAAACTAGAATGTCTGTAAGTATAAGATGTGGCGGTAGCACAGTTCCCAGATGAGTCCTCCCCTACTTGCCTGCCAAATGATGTCTTATGCCAGCAGTTCTCAAAGTATAGGCTAGGGGCTCTCGAGAGTCCCAGAGACCCTTTTATGGTGTATTTATTTCTAGTTCTAAATTTTCTCTTCATGTCAAAGAAATTACTGCAAACTTTTGGCTTAAAACAGCATACCTTTATGGTCTCACAGTTTCCACGGGTCAGGAGTCCAGGTAAAATGTGAAGAATCCCTGTCCTGGGTCTCCCAAGGCCACCATCAACATGCTGGCAGGTTTACTACTGGATATTCCAGGGGAAACTATGTATAGCTTCATTCGTGTTATTTGCAGAATTCAGCTGGGTGTTGGTTCAGGGCTGTTTTCCACTTCTAGCTAGTTCTAGCATCTTCTAGTTGCTGCCTATCTTCCTTGGCTATGGCTTCCTCCATCTCCTAAGCCAGCAGCAGTGGGTCAAGCACTCATGCTTCAAACTCTCAGAGTCCCGCTCTCCTTTCCTGTCCGCAGCTCCTATGATGTGGACATATCCCGACCATCTACTCTTCTTACCGTCGACATAACACAATCCAGGAAGTGAAATCTCAGCAGGTTCATAGATCCTAAGGACTCAACTGTGAAACCAGGGGGGCTGTCCACAGAAACTCCACCTATGCACAAGGCTATGCATTAAGCCTGATTTTGTAGTAATGATAAGTCATCACCTTTTTATTAACACTATGTTGCCATTTGCTCTCAGAAGCAGTCACAGTGAATTTTCCTGTCCCTTAGAAGCAAGAATCAAGGCGGTTACACCAAACTGAACTCAATGAATCATCCACGGCCGCAACTCACGATTCAAGATAATGCTAAAGAATGTCTTTGAAAAAGAGGCAAAATGTATTAATTTATTAAATCTCAATGCTTGCATCCCATCTTGTAATACTGATAAATGGAATGAGAAGAATGCCTAAAGCATTTGTCTCAAGGTAAAGCACTTATAGAACAGTTTGGGAGGGAAATTGATCTAGCTGCTTTTTCATCAATACTTAACAGAGTGACCCAGTGGCTTATGGCAAGTATTAATATTTGATTATTTAACTGCCATTTTGTTTAATTAGTTTAAAGGTTCTTATCAAATGAAAATAACCGATAGTATTTACTGCCAAAGATAAAATTTGAACCTTCGAGTTTAATTTAGTATTTTGGAAAAGAAGCGCCAATCTGCATCAGCTTAAATACATCTCAGTATTTCAGAGATTTCATAAGATGTGTGGTGATAGTTAACAAATGTGATTTTAAAAAATATTCTACAAATAAAATACACCATGCTTTAAAGATCTGTAGACCTCACTAAACCAGTATTTTCCACATGACCGAAATTATGCATACGTAAGGAGCCATTGAATGCTGTAAGATAGAACAAAATAAGAACAATTCATGAAAAGCTTGTTAATATTGCTATATATTCTACATTGCAACTCAACTTTGAGAAACTATGATTTGCTGAGTTTTGGTGTAATATTAAAGAAGACTAGCCACAATTATCTAGACAAGCTACATATACTTCTCCCTCTTCCAGATACCTATCTGCATGAGACCAAATTTTCCTTATAAATTTCAACTAAAACTACATATTTCAATGGAAGAAATGCAGAAGCAGATGAGAATCCATCTGTCTTCTATTATAGCAGCTATTAATAGATTTCAAATGGAAGACAACGCCACTTCTCTAACTGCTGCTTTCTTTTAAAAAAAGTCATTTCTCATAAAATAAGTTGATGTTAACAATTAGTTATTATTGCTATTTTAAAATATACTAATAAATATATGTCACATTTATTTTTAAATTCTGAATACAATATTTATTAATAAATATATTCCTCAAAAACAGACACTTCTTGATGTTCTAAGTAACTTTTAAGAGCATAACATGTTCTGAGACTAAAATACTTCAAAAGCGGTACCTGAAACTCATTGGACCTCTCACACTAATTTCATAACCAATAAGCTACTCTCTCTTCCAGGAATTCTTCTCAACAAACTCCCCACACCTCCTTCCAAATAGTCAACTGTTTGTAGATAGTCAAGACTCAACTTTTACATTTTCTTCCATGGAAAGCCTCCTGTGGTGGCTAATATTGAGTGTGAACTTGATTCCATTGAAAGGATGCGAAGTATTGTTCCTGGATATGTCTGTGAGTGTGTTGTCAAAGGAGATGAACGTTTGAGTCAGGGGATGGGAGAGGCAGACCACCCTCAATCTGGGTGGGCCCCATCCCCTCAGCTGCTAGCGTGGCTAGAGAAAGTGAACAGAAGCAAGTAGAATGAGCAGACTTGCCGAGTCTTCCGGCCTCCATCTTTCTCCCGTGCTGAGTGCTCCCTGCCTTGGAATGTCAGACTCCAAGTTCTTCAGCTTTTGGACTCCTGGACCTATACCAGTGCTTTGCCAGATCTCAGGTTCTTGGGCCCACAGAGTGAAGGCCGCACTGTTGGCTTCCCTACCTTTGCGGTCTGGGGACTCAGACTGGCTTCCTTGCTCCTTAGCTTGCAGACGGCCTATTGTAGAATTTCACCTTATGATCGCATGAGTCAATTCTCCTTAATAAATTTCCCTTCACGTATGCATCTGTCCTATTAGTTCTGTTCCTCTAGAGAACCATGACTGATACACCTCCTCACATTCTTCTTTCCCCAAACAACAAAAGGCATTTCTCTTCTCTGTTTTTTTAAGCATATTATAAGGTAAATCGTAGTGCTTATCATAATGTGCTTTAATTATTGTCGTGTTTGACTCTCTACTCCTCAGGACTGAAAAATATCTGGTGACATGGCCTGATTTGCTTCAGGTAAAGGAATTAGAATTTTTCTGCCCCTACTCCATTGATGTCTAGCCCTGTCCTCTCCCTCCACGTGGCATGTCCTTCAACTATGGCGTAAAAGTACAAATCTGGTTTTCGTAGAAATTCCTAATAGTTTGCAAACGCTGATGTGTATGTTATCATACCAAAACACGTTTCTCTCATCACAGCTCTCGTTCTCAGGGGAGTGTGATGGTATCATGATATATTTCCAATGTTATCTGTGGTGGTAAAGACGTGTCAAAGAGGCCCACGGTTTGAATTCTTGCACCCAATGAATTGTTACCAATTTTCTGTAGTTTTGTATGATAAGCATT
This sequence comes from Leontopithecus rosalia, assembly GCA_028533165.1. Lineage (NCBI taxonomy): Eukaryota > Metazoa > Chordata > Mammalia > Primates > Cebidae > Leontopithecus > Leontopithecus rosalia. The sequence continues at coordinate 150,695,780 of CM052651.1, forward strand.
GTTGCATTTTATTATTTCCATGACGCTTCTCATCAGCCTCATGCCACAGGCCCAGTTCAGTAGTGAAATGTTTAAGATCCCATTTGTTTGGTCTTTGTTTATCTCCATCCGTAATTCATTTTATTTTAATGTTTTACCTTGCCATAGATCATCAGAAGCTAAGATACTGGAAAAGTGACCTTAATTCCTTAATAAACAAATTACTTTTTATCGGATCTATTGCAGTGACATTAAGTGTCCACTGTATTGACAACCACCGAGAAACTGCCATCTCGACGAATTTGTTCTTCACCGAGTACTTTCAAAAATGTCATTCCTGACAGCATGCACAGCAGCTACTTCAGTAGAACAGACACATATTGTTTGGAGCATAGTGGTAGCCTCGGCTTTGAGACCTGTCATTATTTAGGGTTCTGCCTCTTGGATGACTGCCTTTCTGGACAAAAATGAATCATCCCTTCTCACAGTGCTGCCTGGCACCCTGATGCATGCCTGCTGCTGTGGCTCTGTCTGAAGATGTGGTTCCATATGTTACATGCAAGTTTTTTTAAAATTCATCCTCCTGAGGTGAACCCCCCTTCATCTGATGAGAAACAGGTGTGGCTCAAATGTCATGTTGTCAATCATCTTGTGGACATGCCTGTGTCAGGATGCCTCGTGGCTTCAGGACCTTCCCACTATTGATCTTCTCTTGCCATTTGCTGTTAAGCTTCAGGTATAAGGTACTCTGGGAAAACTACTTAAGAAGCTAAAGGTCACATCAAGACAGATCCAAATCTTGAAGTCAGAAACGGTTTAAAAGACCGCTTATCATTAGTAATTGTACTTAGTCACTCTAAGCCTAGTTTCTCAAGACTGCTGGATGTAGGAGTTTCTTTAATGTATGTTTTCCATTTCTTATTTCTTTTGTGAGTTGTCTGAAGGAAGAAATAAGAAAGCATAATTTTGTAGCTGCTTTAAAACCATAGTATCAGAGAGCTTCAGTTTTGGAAAAGGTATGTCATTGACTTCAACCTCTCACTCCCACTACGAGAAAACACAGAGAGACAACGAGAGAGAGAGGAAGCGTACCATGGGAAAAATAAACAAATAAACAAATAAATAGCTGCAAGATGCTGCACGCATTAGTTTGATTTGCCATTTGCAACCTTAATAAAAAATTTACCATTTGTGCATTATTGTCCAAAATACGTAATTATGCCATATTTCAAATTTTATGTAGTAAATGATCCAAGTTTGATGAAATATTTATAGAGTTTCTTCCAGATACTCTATTCATATCTTCTGGGTTACATGTGATTTTTCTTCTCCCATTCAGTCTGTACTGAATATGTTATTGTGTGTGTGAGAGAGACACGTTGCATAGGGTTGAGAATCTGACGTATAGTTATATTCTCTTCTATAACAGGCAGTTTACTTGTTTAAACAGTCCCTGCATTTTCATCTGTAAAATGGAGATATAATCTCAACATTCCCCTCCCAGAAGCCTAACACTGCCTTTAAAAAATACAAATTCTATAAAAATTTGGATTAAATTGTATATATGTTTATATAGCCATCTATAACATTATTTATAATAAATTTAAAAAATTAGTACTAGCTCCAAATCTATGCCCTGCACTTTCCACTTGGCTCCAAAGGCACCCATACAATGTGATGTAAATCCAGGAACTTTGTACTATGTTTTAATGTTATTTCTAGAAAATTCTATTTTGCTTTTAATAGGCTACAATGTAAAACCTTAATGTACTCAACAGTTTATATGAAAATAACTAGTGAGGCAGAAAATTGCATTTTTATAACTCTGGGAATGATGATTCTGCAAATCTATAAACCAATGGGAATATTATAAATAAGAAAATCCAAGAGATAGTTTTAGTATATTTGGATATATGCAAATCTAGGGAATAGTAATTTTAATTTCCTAATAAAATCCCCCAACGACAGAATTTCTTCTTTCTTCATCAATAAAATATATGCAAAAATCTTGTTTTTAAGAAGTACATATAAATGTTAGTTAAGAATTAACATTTCAAAAATTACCTTGTTGAACCATCTGAAACACCTCTTATAATTACCTATCATCACAAAAGCTCATTAGAGTTCACGATATGTTACTATCAAAAATACAATTCAAATAACTTTGTTACATGAATATTTAAACAAAAACTTCTTCAACTCTAAGTTGATGTTGGGAAAATAGTTTGCGTAGCTTGGTTATGACCTATTCCTTAAAACTATGGACTTCAGACTTTTCTACTCTGATAGACTCTGATACAGCAACAGAGAAATACACTCTGTCTTTGATCATTTCAGCCTCTCTTCTCTAATTTTCTCTTGAGTAAGAAAAATGAGAGGAAATGACTCATGTATCTTTAGAAGATGCAAGAACGAACAAACATACATAACAACTCATGATAGATGTGAATTCTAGAAGTGGTGGAAATGGGTTATGATCAGTCAGGTTCTGATTCTTTTAGGCCTCATGGCCCTTTAAACACAGGGAAATGCTGGAAATTAGTTGTTTGATTCTGGATCGTGGAGTGACTTTGGTTTTAGCCAGAGCTAATGTGAACAAAAGAAATAATGGAGAAAAAGTAAGAACACTGGGTGGACCGAGGGAAACAACAGAGATATAAAGGAAGGAGGGCATTTCTGAGTCCAGGGACAAAGCAGGAACCCCTTTTCTATATTCCATGTCCTAGAGACTTGATATGGGGGTCCACAGTTGTGAGTCATTTGCATTTGCCATTGTGACTATGTATTGGGAGAAAGAGGACAGTTTGCCTACAGGGCCACCAGTGCCTGTCTAGTATCTTCAGGTTTGAATGCACTCAGGTTTAAGTGGCATTCGTGTATAAGAATAGTGAAGTGTTAAAGATGTCTTTGAAATTAGAATCCAAGTGGAATAATATTGTTGGCTTTACCTGCTCTCTCTCTCTCTCTCTCTCTGTGTGTGTGTGTGTGTGTGTGTATATATATATACACACACACACACCCATACACATATATACACATACATAAATCCACATACATATACATAGATATACATACATATATACTTACATATATACCTACATACATACATATATATGTGTGTATATATATGTATATATGTATACACACACATATATATACATATATATATACACACATACCCAAACACATATATACACATACATAAATCCACATACATATATATAGATATACATACATATATACATACATATATATATGCATACATATATGTGTGTGTATATATACACACATATAAATACATATATATACACATACCCAAACACATATATACACATACATAAATCCACATACATATACATAGATATACATACATATATACCTACATATATACATACATACATATATGTGTGTGTGTATATATATACACACACACATATATATACATATATATATACACACATACCCATACACATACATAAATCCACATACATATATATAGATATACATACATATATACCTACATACCTACATATATATGTGTGTGTGTATATGTATATGTATATATATATACACACACACATATATATACATATATATATATACACACATCCAAACACATATATACACATACATAAATCCACATACATATACATAGATATACATACATATATACCTATATAGAGACAGCTGTCTTTACCTGATAGATATATATAAAACTCATCTCACTGATTGTTTACTTGTACTTCAGGATCCTTCAGATCAAATGTCACCTGATTCACTCACTCACCCTCTCATTCGCTCACTCAGCCATTCACTCATTTACTCAGCCTGCAAGTGAGTAACCTGAAGTACTTGTGTCTTAGTCTGTGCAGGCTGCTATTAAAGGATATTACAGACTGGGAATTTTATAAACAGAAAACATTTATTGCTCACAGTTCTGAATTCTGCAAGTCCAACATCAAGACAGCAACAGATAGTGTGTCTGATGAGGGCTTGTTCCTTGTGGAATGTGCCTTCTTGCTGCATCTTCACCTGGTACCAATATGCTCCCTTTTTTTTAAGGACAGAAAGCCCTTCACCTTCATGACATAATCACCTTTCAAAGTCCTTACCTCTTAACACTATCACCTTCAGGGACAGGTATCATCAACACATGCACATGGGGGAGGGGGACATAAACATTCACACCATAGCAGGTTGTTAGCGTAAAAGTTGTTAGACTCACAAAGTCACTTGTGTTAAAACTATGACTAAGGGAGCTGGGGAAGGCTGTGATGGAGGGTTCTCGTTCATGTATGCCTGATACTAAGAACGCTGCAGGCTCTGCAAAAACCTGAAGCTTGCACAAAGCTCACTGCAACCTTACACAAATAATACGTCTGCAAGGACACCTGCCCAGCAACTTCCCGTCCAACCTCAGACTGGTGCTACCCTCGGTATGGATCCTTGCACCCAAGGATAATTATCCCCAAATAATTATGTAATCCTCCTCACATTTCCTTTTTAAACCCACATCTTCCTTTGCTTCCCTGAGTATGCCCACTGGATTCCCATTGTGTTGCTTACTCTGGAATACATACCATTTTCTTTTCAAGAGCCTCTTTCTCTCTCTGTTAGTTAGGTTTTTCACTAGGAGTTCTAATAGGAAAATATACAGCCCTTTTTTTAAGGACATAAAAACAACTAGGGAAGACAGGGAAGTAAATAATTAAAACAGTCCAATATGACGTTTGTTGCAAGAATAGAGTGCTCATGGATGCAATGAGAATACTCAGGCGAGATAATCACACAGTGAAATATTACTGGTCATTTTCCCCAGTGATGCTCCAACACCGTGCCCTGTTTTCCTATGACCTGCCCATGCCTCCAGGGAAGCATTTGCTGTGTGGTCTTTTAATCATCCACAGGACGGTCTCATTCAATGGATGATTAACCTCAAGAACACAAACTAAGTTTGGCCATCTTTTTATTGTCTTTACACTGAGCACCACTCCTAAAACACATTTGGTAAATGAATACATAAAGTGAAGGTCATTAGCTGGCCTCAGCTCCCTCCAGTTAATCTCCTAGGCCTCTTTAAAGCATTGTTCTTTGAATCTTCCCTTCTCAAAATTACTATACCTTTGACAAATGTGAAGTGCAATGCGTAGCACAAAACCCTTCATACTACAGGCAAAATTAATATACCTGGGCACCATTCATAATTTCATCTCAGCACCACACTGGAATCATTTCCAAAGAAACTGTTTGATCATAGTCCCTATTGCCTCTAAATTGGGAGAGCTGGAATTAGGATAGAATTTAACATATGATGCAAACACATGCAGCCATGAAATATCTTTTTCTCTCATCACTAAGTCACTGCTGCTAAATTTATCAACCTGCTGCTCTAAGTCTGCCATCAAGCAAAGAAAGTAAAAAGGCAAAGCACCACCCTACATTACTTTCCAATTTCCACTGGAAATAAATATCATAGAATTATGGCTTATAACAACACAAAGTTATCATTATACAGTCTTGCACATCCAGAGTTCAAATAGATCTCAGCGTGGCTGCATGCCTTTCTAGTGGCTCTAGGAGCCCCTGCATTTTCTTGCCTTTTCCAGCTCTAGAAGCTGTCAGCATTCCTTGGCTCCTGGCCCCCTTCCATCCCCAAAGCCACCCGCAATGGCTGCTTGAGTCTTTCTCAAGCTGTACCATTCTGAAACTTACTGTTCTGCCTCAGTCTTTCACTAATAAAGACCTTTGTGAGGAGATAAGGACTGTCTAGATAAACCAGATGGTCTCCCCATCTTGTGATATCTGATTAGCAAATTTAATTCTGTATGCAATTTTAATTTACTTTTGCTATACTGTTGCACAATATTCAGGAGACTGGAGAGACCGATGGATGAAATAGGAGGAATTTATTAAGGTGGCCACTGGCTCAGTGGATTAGCATCCCAAGGCTGAGCCAAGAACAAAAGTGGGATACTTTTTATACATCCAGGCTGATGTGGCAGCTAACAGGTTTACAGAAGCCAGAACAAAAAACAGTTAATTAGTTTGCAACATGTCTTGTGATGTACGTTACATATGAAAAATGGCATTTTGAGAAACGCATTGTACATTCTTTGGGTGTTATCTTGCCCTGTGACCTTGCAGCTGGTCTGCTAGAAAAACAGGATCCTTGAGATGCCTGGGAACTTTGCTGAGAATGTGGGGAGAATAGATAAGGTAGGTTTTACAGGGAGTTCGTTAATTTTAAGCAGGGCAGGGGGTTAGATTTTATTTTAAACAGCACATAACACAGCAAAATTTATTATGTATCAACTACAAATTATAAGGTTTTGTTTTTCTATTATTGCTATTATTGAATTCCCTTCTTCATCATACAACATTCCATTTTCAGAGTCCAGAAAGTCCGATAGGGACAGATCTGGGTAGATGAGGCTCTTTTGCCTACTACACCCCGTTTCTGTGCCTGATTAAGTGCTATTTCCATGAAAGCCTGTCTGGACTTCCCTAATAGATAACTTCTCACAGAGGCACCATTGTGTTGTTAACAATGAGAGAACGAGTTAGTTCTGAGCTTAGGCCTAAAATAAGATAAGGGGGGTGTCTCTAATAATAGAATTTGATACTGTCTTGTTATAAGATAATTGTTTATTCCAAAAGAGAGGGCTGCGTTTGCACATGCTTGTGTGTGCTTCCCCAGGACAGCCCCACACCTCCCCACATTCCCTGGATGAGAGAGGCACTTTGTGCTTTTGCTGATGCTTCAGGTCTCTCAACCTGGAGTGCTTGCACAAGAGTTTTTGGTCTTTCTTGGCTCCCATAGAGTCTTCCCAGGCGTCCTCATGGGGCTTCAGGATTGTTAGATGCTCCCTGCCCTCACCACCCCCACAGCAGCTCTGGTAGGTTTCTTCCCAGTGTGCAATCAGAACAAATGTGTCAGCACTTTGTACCAGATGGTTGCCTTAACAGTGAACAAAGTTCCTTAATATATCACGCAGACTTCAAAAAGTGCTGGGTGCACATCTCAAAGACAGGCTGGCTGCTCTGTGAAATACAGGCAAGGGAAAAGTGATTGCTGCCCATGGGATTCCTGTAGCAGAGCCAAGTAAAGAGGCTGCAGAGAGCCACCCGGCACTGCCACACCATCCTTTGCTGAACTCAGCCAAGAAAATGGCACAGTGTGATGTAAAAGGACCCACTCTGTACCAAAATCTTAGAAAGCTAAAGTTCCCACTGATTGTCATAATAAAAACCCTCAACTAAATAAGAGATCCCTTTTATCTAGCTCTTTAAGTGTGTTTGACTGGGGGCAAATCTCTAGAATCTTTCTCTTGTTTTTTTTTCTGTCACCCAGGCTGGAGTGTAGCAAAACAATTTCAGCTCACTGCAGCCTCCACATCCTAAGCTCAAGTGATACTCCTACCTCAGCCTCCTGAGGAGCTGGGACCACAGGCATGTGCCACACTACACTCAGCTAATTTTTGCATTTTTCATAGAGACATGGTTGTGCCATGTTGCCCAGGCTGGGCTTGAACTTCTGAACTCAAGAGACCCACCCACCTTGGCCTCCAAATGTGCACTAGACCTTTTTAACTTACATTTATCTAAGATGAAGAGATGGCTACCTTCTGAAGTTTTGAGAAGCGTTTTATGGAAAGTTATTGGAGGTGACAGAACAACCAACAAACTCAAGGAACTGTCGTTCTGTTGTTTCTATTAAGCATAAAACTGCCAGACCTAATTAAATGAATCTGAAGATTGGTATACATTAGCCAATGATTCTCAGTAAGGTGTTAGATTATTTGAAAATGTATGAGGGGATTTTGAAAACTTTATGGAAAATGGAATTAAGAAATAAAAGGAAAAAATGTAAACCCTATTCCTCAACATAAGCTCCATCAAGCTCAAGACAATTTTGTAAGCTATAATACCAGTGGAGAGTTCTGGGAATGAACCAAGTCAGCACAGTCTTTTTCACATTATTAACTGAAGAATAAGGAGCACACTTTACAGATTTACTTTTTAAGATTAGGAAGCAAAAAGAAGCTGAAAGGAGCTAAGTCAGGACGGTGATGATTGGCTGTGGAGGCCTAATGATTTCACATCAAAACTCTCACAAAATTGCCCTTGTTAGATGCAAAGAATTAGCAGAAATATTGTCATGGAAAAGAACTCTCAGGTAAAGCTTTTCCAGATGCTTTTCTGCAAAAGCTTTGGCTTTCTCAAAACACTCTCAAAATATGCAAATGTTATTGTCTTTATAGCCCTCCAGAAAGTCAACAAGTGAAATACCTTAATTTTACCAAAAAAAAAAAAATCTGTTGCCATGACTTCTGGTCATGACTGGTCTGCTTTTGCTTTGACAGAACCACTTCCACCTCTCGGTAGCCATTGCTCCGATTGTGCTTCGTCTTCATGATTGCACTGGGGAAGCCATGCTTCGTCCCGTGTTATAATTCTTTGAAGGAATGCTTCGGGATCTTGATCTCACTTGAGATTAAACCTGATTTCCATATCTAAGTAACAGTTTTCTTATGAGCTGGAATTGACCTCTGGAACCCATGTTTCTTAAAAATATTGTAACAATTGTGGTAATGAGGTAGAAATTATGATGCACAGAAAATCTTGTTTTTAGGGTAGCTGATATTATCCATATTTTTGTTTATGGCTTGTGTTTTTTAAGTCTTATTTTAGAAAATTATTCCAAGTACAGAGGGTTAAAGGCATTCTTATATATTGTTTTCCAAAGACTATTAAATTTTCTATTCATATGAAAATTCATGATCAACATGGAACTGAATTTTTATTGATCGCATGTTACTCATACTACCTTTTATTAAAAAACTTCTTATTTTGAAGGAATTATAGACTTACAGAACAGTTGCAAAACTAACATAGAAAGTTCTCTTACTTTCTTCTTCATTCCCTAATGTTAACATATTATAAATATGCAGTATAATAATAAGAACCAGAATAGTTATGTCATTATAACACCATTATCTGAAATCAAGGCATATTTAAATGTTAGTATGGAATAAATGTTTCTTTATCAGTTGAGATGGGGTCTGTTGCTCATTTCTTACTTGAAGAGTCAATTGCTTTCCTTATGTTTTGTGTTCATTATTTTCCCCACTGATATGACACAGCAGCTCTCATATTTATCAGGTTTTCACGTATGCATGAAACTGTTTCTGGAATATGTTTCTCTTATGTTCCCCTGGTGTGTTTGCTGATCCCTTCTCCAATATTTCCTGGAAATTGTAATATAACTTTACAACAAGGTCAATATGCAATAGGACAGATCTTGACTTGTGTGCTCTTTTTCAAGGAGTGTCTTGGTTATTCTTGGTCCTTGATTCTTCCATATAATTTTGAAATATGAGATATATAGACTCTAATGATCATAATAGGAAATCCATAATTATCTACATAAAATATTGAGGATGAAATAAGTACACATACTCCCTGACTTAGGTTGGAATTGCATCCTGATAAATCCACTGTAAGTTTAAAAACTGTAAGTTGAAGAAACACTTATTTATTTATTTATTTATTTATTTATTATCTTTTTGAGATGGAGTTTCACTCTTGTTGCCCAGGCTGGAGTGCAATGGTGCAATCTCGGCTCACTGCAACCTCCGCCTCCCGGGTTCAAGAGATTATCGTGCCTGGGTCTCCCAAGTAGCTGGGATTACAAGCACCCACCACCATGCCTGGCTAACTTTTTGTATTTTTAGTAGATACAGGGTTTCTCCATGTTGGTCAGGCTGGTTTCGAACTCCTGAGCTTAGGTGATCTGTCCACCTCAGCCTCCCAAAGTGCTGGGTTTACAGGCATGAGCCACTGAGCCTGGCACCAAAAATTCATTTAATGCAGCTGACCTACTGACCGTCATAGCTTAGCCTAACCTGTTTTAAACATACTCAGAGCACTTACTAGCCTATAGTTAGGCAAAATCATTTGGCATCTCTATTGGTTGTTTACCCTCATGATCCTGTGGATGTTTGGGAGCTGACTATTGCATATTGCTAGCCCAGGAAAAGATCAAAATTCAGATTTGAAGTATGGGGTTTCTATTGAATATGTATTGCTTTCACACCATAATAAAATCAAAAATCATAACTCAAACCACTGTAAGTTAATGACAGTCTGTAAAAGTGTATATTAATATTTAATTTTTTAGTAATTACAATCATTACAAAATAGTGGATGTATATTAAAATATTTCCTGAAGTGTATTATATCTTCCACTGTGTTTATTACATTTAATTTGACAACAACTTGTTTAGTTATCCAGTTTTATTTCATCCTTCTGGAGTTTTTCAAAATCTCTTAAATTCTTCACTAACCAAATATTTTGTATCTCCAACAAATTTTACCTTTTTAGTTATCCAAATAAACTGCTGCTCATTGTTAATAAAGTATAGTAAACAACAGAAGTATAAAAATGAAAACAAATCTTAATTTTAGACTAAACAGATATGATTCTCTTAATTCTACTGAATTTTTTTTATCTCTAGCCAGGTTTAAATGTGTGTTGTCCTTTTATTAATGACAAGTCGTTAATGACATAATGCTTAAACAGTTAAACTCTGTGGTCATTTTATCCATTCTTTCATTTATTTACAACAATTTAGTAATACTGACACTATGCTTTAATAAAACTGAAACTTTTACCAATTTCTCAAAAACATTAGTTAATTCCAACTTTGAAAACCCTTATACATGTGTCCACTGAGGGTCATTGATGTCAAAAAACTTTATATAATTAATACATTAAATAAAAATATCAAAATGCAATTATATTTCTGCTTTTTCATTTTTAACCAAAAAGTATTGATCGAAATATTTATTTGCATTACAGAATTTTAGGTGAACTTTTTAATCTCATCTTAATATAATAAAGTATAACAATAACAAATTTACAGCTAAATAAATTTTTATAAAGTGAATACATTCTGATAACCATAAAATTAAAAAAATAGAATATTATCAGCACCCAGGGCTGTCCTCAGAATCTTTTAGGTTACTGCCCTATGACCTTTCCAAAGGAGTCACTATATTAATTTATAAACTGTCAATGAGTTTTAACTTTTGAATACGTATATGAATGACTTGGTAATCTTTTGTATGTGACTTCTTTTACTTAACTGTGTATTTATAAGAATCACTGTTGTTGTATCTCATTCTCAGCAAACTGACACAAGAACAGAAAATCAAACACCACATGTTCTCACTCATAAGTGAGTGTTGAACAATGAGAACACTTGGACACAGGGAGGGGAGCATTACACACCAGGGACTGTCGTGGGGTGGGTCGAGGCGAAGGATAGCAGAGGGTGGGGGGATTGGGGAGGGATAATATTAGGCGAAATACCTAATGTAGGTGACAGGGGGATGGATGCAGCAAACTACCATGGTACATGTATACTTATGTAACAAACCTGCACGGTCTGCATATGTACCCCAGAACTTAAAGTGTAATATATATATTTT
>CM052651.1:150707351-150763380 GCA_028533165.1 Leontopithecus rosalia
GGCACATATGATCTATTATTTTTGAGACAGGGTCTCACTTTGTTGCTCAGGCTGGCATGCAGTGGTGCAGTCACAGGTAACTGCAGCCCCAACCTCCCAGACTCAAGTGATCCTCTTGCCTCAGCCTTCCAAGTGGCTGAGACCGCAGGTATGTACCACCATGCCCAGCTAATCTTTATTTTTAGAGCTGAGGTCTCACTATGCTGACCAGGCTGCTCTCAAAGTCCTGGGCTCAAGTGATTCTTCTGCTTCAGCCTCCTAAAGTCCTGGGATTACGGGTATGAGTCATGTGTCCATCCTAAGCCATTATATATCAATTTGACAATTAGATTTTACAATTTTTAGTTAGTAAGAATAGTTTTTCTATGAACATGCTTCTACATGACTTTTGTCCATATTACTGAAATTGTACTGGATAAATAGCAGATTTCTGAGTAAGAAGGTATAACTGTATACTATATCCAACTTTAGTTGATAAAAGTGTTTTTAAAACTATAAAACATCAGCTCCTGTAAGAAGCTTGTGAAATGGCCAGTTACTCCATAGCCATGCCAACCCTTCATATATTCTTTTTCATGTTAGCAATCTTAATTATGACATATTTAATCATCTTCGCTTCAAAGCAGTTTATCAATTTCATTGGCATTTCCTACTAAATTTGTAGGTTGTTTACAAACTAATTAATTTTCTAACATTCAGAGCTCTACTTGCCTGCTTCTTATTGATTTCTAGATTAATTTTACTGTTTTAGACAAGGGGCTCTGAATGATTTTTATGCTTAGGTTTAAAGAGTTTTATGGTCCAGTATGTGGTCAGTTCTATGCAGGGTTATCTGCATGTCAATTAGATCAAATTTATTGATATTTTTCAAATCTTTAAAATTCATACTGATTTTGTTTAATCTCATCTTTCTGTTATAGCATAAGAAAGGTACATTAGAGAATCCCAACTTGGCTATGAATTTTTTTCTTTTCTTTTAGTTCTATCAATCATTACATTATGATGATAGAGTGGTAGGTTCATTCAAACCTTACTTAGTAAGTCAATATATAACTTTATAAAAGATTATTCTCCATGTCATACTAATTTTACTTCTCTTGAAGTACACTTTGATATTTGTAAAGCTACACTAGATTTATTTGGGGTTGTGTTTGATTTGTTTTCTTTCAAGTTATATTTATCTGGAGATTTTTTAATTAGTCTGATAACCTTTGCGTTTGAATTGAAGTATTTAATCTATTTTCATCTACATTTAAATGGCTAACATTTCATTTAAGTCTCTGTGTCCCTTATGATCTATACTCCTTTTCTTCTTACGTGCTTTGTTTTAGACTTTAAAAATTCACTTTTTTAACTGGTTGTGGTGGTACAGGCCTGTAGTTCCAGCTACTTGGGAGGTTGAGGTGGGAGGATCACTTGAGCCCAGGAGCTTGAGGTAGCAATGAGCTACAATCATGCCACTGCGCCCAGCATGGGTGAAAGAGTGAGACTCTGTCTAAAAACAGTAAAACAAAATAAACAATGTTACTTACTTTTATCATCTCACTCCACCCTTTCATTATTTTATTGGTTACCATATTAGCGTCCATAAATTAGTAAAATCTAATATATATATATATGCATATATATTTTTTTCCACATGCAGGGCTAAAATTTAGAGCATTTTAAATATTTATGTTTTATTATTTTTGCCATTGAAGATAAAACATTTATTTTGCCATATATTTTGAACACAAATAAAATTATGGTTGTTATAGTCAAAATTCATTTAGATTTACTCCATGTCTTTAGTTCTTAATTATTCCTTTATTTCCATGCTGCCCTTTTTCCTGAAGGAAAACTTTTACTGTTTCTTTAGGTACACTGCTGCTGGCAGCAAATTCTTCTGGTTTTGTTTTTCTAGAGAATTATAAGTGTACCTTTTATTTTGGATTGTTTGTTTTAGGGTGCTATGTTGTATTTCCTGGCATGCATGCAGCATTGCAATGGGATATCCCATGAAAACTGTGAGATCAGGAGCAGGTCTAATATTTTTGTTTTAATCTGCAATATAGGAAAAATTGCCAGTAGCAGTTAACTTGTAAGTTAGTAAGCCCATGTATATTAAAAAAGACTTAATTTTACTCTGAAAATACTGCCACAGTGTTCCTTTTATTATTTAAAACTGAAGATTTTTCCACTTACAGTTCTTCTAAGGAAAATAACCAAATTTTCTTTCCCTTTGTTTAGAAGACAAACCTTTCCAATAGAAACCAGATGATTAGTGTTTCAAAGGGCATCTGTTGTCTGTCACAACCACTCAAGTCTGCTGTTGTCGTGTGAAAGTAGCCACAGACAAGACTTGAGCCAAGGGAGAGGCTGAGTTCCAGGGAAACTTCAATACAGACACAGGTCATGGGTCAGACTTGCCCTGTAGATTAGGTTTTTTAGCCCTGGTCTAAGGCCTAGCGTCTAGAAAGGTCAATGAAGGCAGATACTGCTTCTTTACAATGTGCAACTGTTTGCATCTACGGAGAGGCAGAAGAATCATTTGGAAAGACGGAAAGTGGGATCTGGACATCTTGTCTTTGATGTGCGAAACTACTCGTGCATTTTTACTGGAGTGGAAATATGAACCGGTGACTGAGGGTCAACTCTAAAGCTGATAAGCTGAGAAAAATGTTCGTGACAGATGCCAGAACTTCTAAAGATACAATGATTGTGCCATGTTGGATATGCCTTGGGGAAAATGGCAGGTAGAGACATACATTTATTTGTGATGGTATGATAGACTATCCATGCAATTGCTTTTCTTGTGTGCACATTGTATGTGTGCATGTGTGTGCAGAATATGTTAACCTCATTTCTATTGCCCTTTCTGCATTACTTGTAGGACAGCTACTAGTAACACATTCTGTTACATTCTATTAGTTTTCCTCCACCTGGAATTTCTTCTCCATTCCCTCTGGATATGAAACAATTTCTGTGTTTTATCTTTTGTTCATTTTTTTCCTTTCAATACTTAAAATATTCGTGATTGTCTTCTGTTATCTAAACTTTCTGATGAGAAGTCAGAACCATTTGAATTATTGTCCTTATGTGAAGTTATCATTTTCTCTACTTTCAATATTTTAATTTAATTTTGTTTTTGAGCAGTTTTATGATGATGTGTAGAGAGAGGTAGTGTCTTTAATTGAAACTATGTAAGGTTTGTTGAGTTTGCTGAATCTGTAAATTTATGTCCTTATAAATTTGTTAATTTGTTGACCATTGGAAATTTTACCCTTATTTGATCTACCCCACTATCCCCTCTTTCTCATACAGTGAATAAACGTATTTTAAAACTTTTAATGAATCTCTGGAATCCTACTCATTTTATTACTTTTTATCCTATCTCTTTCTGCTCTTTAGATTGGACCATTTCTATTTATCTATCATCAATTTCCAACTGTCTACTTTACCATCTCTATTCTGCTCTTGGGCTCATTTTCATTTGGCTTATCTTCTAGCTTTCATTTTTTTTCTGCTAAAATTTCCTATATTTTCATTAATTTCAGGTAACCTTTTCTTTAACTTATGGAGCACAGCTTTAGCTGCAGGCTGCCATAATACATTATCATGGACCAGGTATCTCCAGACCTATAATTACCTGCTAAAAACCACATTGCCAAATACAGTCCTCTTGTTGGTTAGGGCTTCATTATATGAATTTTGTGTGCGCAATGGGAGTGTACTTCAGTCCATAGTAGTATTTTACAGTATTGTTCTGCTAATTGCAACCAAGGTTGGCATCAGTTAACTGATATTTTTCCTTTGTGAATGGAGCACATTATCTTGGTTCTTTGTATGTTGCGGTATTGTGGACTGGATCCTGGACGTTGTAAATCTTACAAAATTGGCTTGAAATTGGCTTGTAATTTCCTGGAGCATGATATTTACTACTGTTTGCCAATGGTAAGCAATATTGCAAGCAAGCAATCCAATTAGTATCAAATGTTGTTATTTCTCACCTCAGGTGGCTGTTGTTTTAAATCTCAGGGTTTGTTTTTTGTTTTTTTTTCCACTGAATTGGGTATGTCTCACACATGTTAGGTTCAGGGATCAGCTTAAGAATTGTGAAGATTCATATGCAGAATTATGAAATCCTATTCCCCAGACCTCTCCCTTCCTGGTTTTCCCTCTTAAACTCAACCTGTGACACTTAAAACCAATCCCTCTTAAACTCAACTTATGGTACCTCTTTCTCTGGTTCTCTGGACAGAAATATAAAGGGATTTTTGCACCACCATGTTACTTGGTAGAGGCCTGTCTTTGGGCAAAGCCATAGGAAGTGAAAAAATGGGAAAAATATCCCTGTTTGTGTCATTTGTCCCAAATGATGACCCTTTCCCATAATCTGCCTGCCCGTGTTCACTTTTCAGACTCTACTCTGTCCAGAGATTACAGAGGTCATCAGGGAAGGGATAGGTCACAGGGACTTTCGCTGTCAGTAGTCACTGTTTTTTTTAAAGCTGTTTTCACTGGCAATCAAACTTCAGTTTGATAGTTACTTTATTTTAGAATTTTAGATATGGCATTTTACCATCTTGTGTTTTCCACTCTTTCTGTTATAAAGACAGCTGTCAGTCTTATTTTTTGCTCCTTGAAGGATGATGTATATTTCTCCCTCTGGCTGCTTTTAAGATTTTTCTTTTTATTTTGGTTTATTTGTGTAGATGTATGTTTATTTTCTTTGGAATTTGTAATAGTCCTTGAATCTACATCTTAATATTTTTGTCAGTTTGGGAAAATTCTCGGCCATTATCTCTCCAAATATCCCTTATTATTTATTTTCTACACAATTTCTAGGACTGCAGTTACGAATACTTTACACTCTTCTCCATGTCAGTAGGCCTCTTGCAAGCTTTATATTTTCTATTTTTTTTCTCTTTACGCTTTCAACAGTATGTTTCCTGCTGATCCCTAATCCTTACTTCAACTGGGAACACTTTGCAGTTAAAACAATTATTGATTGAATTCTTAATTTTGGCTTCAGAGGTTTCATCTGAAGCTTTGATACAGATTACAGGCAAAATTATCCCTGTTTTCATGTCTTTTTTTGAATATGTTAATCAGGGTTATTTAAACCTCAAGTCTGATACATTCAATATTTCTATCACTGGTTTCTCGATTTTATTTTCTCTGAGTTCTGTCTCTTGCCATGCTTGTAATTTTATTTTTATTGAAAGTTGGACTTCATGCATCTTAAAAATGTAGAGTTTCTGGATGGTATTGTTTGTCTTTTGGTAAGAGACTTAGTTAAGTACTGCCAGTATTAAATGAGGGTGAAAATCACCGTAATGCCATGAGTGATCTTATTTTCAGTGGGAGTCCGTGTGAGTTCTGGTCTACCTCTGCTTTCCACTTCCTCCCAGGGTCCCAGCCTCCAGCGTTGTCAACTAACAGGATACGTCTTTCCCAGGGTCATTCCACATGGCAGTGCCTGACCTCCAATTTGTAACTCTCCAGTGCCATGAAAATGTTGGTAATTTTATTGAGTATCTCACTCTCTTTGCTCCCTGTTGGCAAAGCTAAACGAATCTCGTTAAGTCAAAGCCAAAAGTGATGAGCCTACTGTCCCATGTCTCTGTGTTTCCTTCAGTGCCAGCAGACATGAGCTTGCTTCTGGGCTAATTTTGTTTCTCTGTTCAGGCAACTGTGAATTGGCAAATATGTTGAAAGGAGACGGTACATAAAATATGAACTCTCCTCAACGAGTGTTATGAAGGTCCATGAAATATTGAGCTCTCCCCAGTGAGTTTTCTTTCTCTCCAGGATTTTGGCCCCTCGAGTCCTGGGTGCTCCTGAGTCTTTGGATGCCTTTACGCAGATGAGACGATTTCCTGTGCCTGTATGACATTCTTCTTTTCTCCCGTCTCCAATTGTCCGGAGGATCTGCTGCAAACTAGGCCCCTTATAGCAGAAGTCGAACAGTGTGCTTGCATCACACATTTATATGGGCAAATTGTGTGTCACCTTTAGATCATAACTTTTTTTTTTTTTTGAGACGGAGTTTCGCTCTTGTTACCCAGGCTGGAGTGCAATGGCGCTGTCTCGGCTCACCGCAACCTCCGCCTCCTGGGTTCAGGCAATTCTCCTGCCTCAGCCTCCCGAGTAGCTGGGATTACAGGCACGCGCCACCATGCCCAGCTAATTGTCTGTATTTTTAGTAGAGATGGGGTTTCACCATGTTGACCAGGATGGTCTCGATCTCCTGACCTCGTGATCCACCCACCTCGGCCTCCCAAAATGCTGGGATTACAGGCTTGAGCCACCGCTCCCGACCTAGATCTTAACTTTTTAATTTACAAGGAACAAAGAAACTCAGAGGGACCATAAATTTACCAATTTGGTTTCATATGTAAACTAGAAAGAGCTGGTTTAATCAACATTACATTTTCAGCACTTACTGAATGCATGTGTTTATGAGATGTTCAAACACATTTTTGTATGGTGCCTTTGGAGTTCCTAATGTTCACTAACTCCCTTTTACCTTTCTTCATGTTATCAATGCTGCTACAATCTCCCCAGTGGTAGGTGATCATAAATCTCTAGGACATGTCAACTACACAGAAAGTGGAGCGGGCAATTCTCCAGTTCAAAAGCAGAAATAGTGAGCATGTGTTCAACCAGCATTGTCTGAAGAGGCATCACAGGGGAAGCAACGTTCTGGGCTGGAGGAAGACAATGGCGCATCCCTACCTCCAGCAGCATGAGAGCGTTGACTCTCATTTGGCAAATTGCAGCTTCACGTGATAAATACCACAGTAAAGGAGTGACTAGTGCACCATGGCAGGGAGTGATCCCCACAGAGGAGAAAGTGACCAAGAGCTCTTCAAAATGCCCAGAGACTTCTCATGGAAGGTCCTATGAGAGCAGAGGCATAAAAGGCACTTGGAGGTTTTATCTGTTGGACAATTAAGATAAAACGTCTTCAAGATAGAGGAAAGAGAATGTGCAACATGGCAGGTAAGTAAATAGGGGAAACATCAAGAGGGTTGGTATGGCAAAAGCACAGAGTACTTAACTTAAAATGGAATAGGATGTAAGGCTAAAAGATAGGGTCACAGTGTGTCTGCAATGATGGTCATTAGGGCTTTATATGGCGAGCAATGGGGGAAAAAATAAATGACTTCACAGGCACTGTTACATGGTAAGTGGCAAATCACAGTGATCTGCATCCACAAGTGACAGGTTAAGAATCATTTCGAGATGTCATGAGGTTGCCTTACCAGCCTACCCTCCTGATGCTAAGGAGTTTGACGTTATCAGAAAAGAGCATTTTATGTTACACCAAAACCATGATATAAAAACGTAAATAATTTATCTTCTCTGGCTAGGAAAAGATTAGAGTCAAATAGTGCGTAAGAGTCAGATGACATATGACTAAAAACAATTTGCCCAAATAGCGTTTACAAGTCATAGTAAAAGAGAAGCACTTTAAGAACAAAGTCTGTTAATGATTTCACACGCAGCGCACCACCAAAGACTGAACAAACAGGCCCGGCAGATGACTTTAAAATCAAATGGCTCAAAACCTGTCGGAAAACTGGAAAATACACACAGAAGAATATAATAGCACAGGAAAAAACTGATGCAAAGAGAACATTTAAAAATCAATAGTAATTAAAAATTTTGGAACTGCACAGAAAACTTGCGTGGAGGTTGACAAATGCCAGACATAAAGAAGACTCATATTTATTGAAATATTTCAGAAATGCAAATTATATTTTTGTACCTGAGAATTTGATTTGTTTGGGGATTTGGTAAATTGATTCCTATGGAGAAAAATATTCTTTCAAAGGATTTAAAAATTGATATTATTCATCAACATAAATCTTCACTTAACTCTAGGTTTGGGTTAGGAGCAATACCAAATCCTTGCCCTTTGATGACAGGTAGTTGCTATACCCATATAGGCCAACCACTAGTTGATATATTATGTTAACTAAATCCAGTGAATGTCAAATGGTTTTGATTCAATTTACTATGAAAAAAGCAAGTATACAATCTGTGTAAGAAGAAATTGTGTGACAAGGAATATATTATCTTTTCTTCATGTGGGACCTATCTTTATATAGTAGTGATATCCAGGGTCAAAAAATCACTGCCATTTAGACACTACTTCTTATTGTTCAGTCAATTCAATTGGCATACATTCATATTTATCACTGTATATTCTAGCTACTGAATTAAAAACATACACACAATTTATTCTTGCGTAAGATGAATGTTCACTAATCTAAATTTTATTTACATAAATAAGTCAGCATTGGAATCTCATTACCCCGGTAAAAAAAAGAATTCACAATTTTAATGTATTATAGCTATAAAAGAATTTCTGCAGCATCACACCATATAACAGAATATTCGACAGTGTTTCCCAAGATTGTTGTTTTACTTTCTTCCACAGCTTTTCTTTCTTTGGGTGAAAATAAAAAATATTTTTTAATTATATAAAAAAATAATATTTTTAGTTAAATACTCTTTTTAGTATATAGAAAACTGTATGATATAATATAGCAAATGTTCTCTAATATAGAAAACTGTCTTGGTCTCATGGTAAAAGAGTCACATAATTAATCCCTTGAGAATGTGTCCCCCGTGACCTAAGTCAACTGCAACCCAGAGTGACAATCCAGAAGTGGTTTAGAGTTCTGAGCTGCTACACTCGACAGAGCCAAAGTGTGTGCTACAGACTGAATGTCTGTGTTCTCCCTCTTGTCAACTGTTGAAGCCTAATCCACAATGTGATGGCACTTGGAGGTGGGGCCCTGGGAGATGAATACATCATGGATGTGGAGCCCTCATGAATGATGTTAGTGCTTCTTTCAAAGAGACCCCAAACGAGCTCTCTTGCCCCTTTGAACCCTGTGAGATTATAGTGCAAAGACATCATCCAGGAAGCAGGAAGAAACCCTCACCAGATGAAGAATTTGCCAGTGCCTTACTCTTGAACTTCCCTGCCTCTGGAACTATGAGAGAGCATGGAATGATTTTCCATCTGTTTGTGTCCACTGTTCATAAGCTACCCAGTCTATGATAATTTCTTTTTTTTTAATTACACTTTAAGTTCTGGGGTACATATACAGATCATGCAGAATTGTTATATAGGTACTCACATGCCACGGTGGTTGGCTGCATCCATCTCCCTGCATTCTACCTAATGTAGAATACACATCTACATTAGGTATTCCTCTTAATGTTATCCCTCCCCCATCTCCCCACACCCTGCTGTCCCTCCCCTAACCCCCCACCCCCCAACAGGTTCCAGTGTGTGATGCTCCCCTCCCTGTGTCCATGTGTTCTCATTGTTCAACATATACTTATGAGTGAGAACATGTGGTATTTGGGTTTCTGTTCTTGTGTCAGTTTGCTGAGAATGATGGTTTCCAGCTTCATTCATGTCCCCACAAAGGACACGAACTCATTCTTTCCTATGGCTGCATAGTATTCCATGGTGTGTATGTGCCACATTTTCCTTGTCCAGTCTATCGCTGATGGGCATTAGGGTTGGTTCCAAGTCTTTGTTATTGTAAACAGTGCCACAATAAAGATACGTGTGCATGTGTCTTTATAATAGAATGATTTATAATCTTGTGGGTATATACCCAGTAATGGGATTGCTGAGTCAAATGGTGTTTCTATTTCTAAATTCTTGGGGAATTGCCATGCTGCTTTCCACAATGGTTGAACTAATTTACACTCCCACCTATAGCATAAAAGATTCCTTTTTCTCCACATCCTCTCCAGCATCTGTTGTCTCCAGATTTTTTAATGATCACCATTCTAATTGGCGTGAGATGTTATCTCAATGTGGTTGTGATAGGCATTTCTCTAATGTTCAGTGTTGATGAGCTTTTTTTCATATGTTTATTGGCTGCGTAAATGTCTTCTTTGGAAAAGTTTCTGTTTATATACTTCACCCACTTTTTGATAGGGTTGTTTTTTTTTCTCTTGTAAATTTGTTTAAGTTCTGTGTAGACTCTGGATATTAGCCCTTTGTCAGATGGGTAGATTGCAAAAGTATTTTTCCCATTCTGTTGGTTGCTGGTTCATCTAATGATAGTGTCTTTTCTTGTGCAGGAGCTCTTAAGTTTAATTAGATCTTATTTGCCTATTTTGACTTTTGTTGCCAATGCTTTTGGTGTTTTAGTCATGAAGTCTTTGCCTATGCCTATGTCTTAAATGGTATTGCTTAGGTTTTCTTCTAGAGGTTTTATGGAGTTAGGTCTCATGTTTAAATATTTAATCCACCCTGAGTTAATTTTTGTTTAAGGTGTAAGGAAGGGATCCAGTTTGAGCTTTCTGCTTCTGTGAGTCAGTTTTCCCAACACCATTTATTAAATATGGAATCCTTTCCCGATTACTTGTTTTTGTGAGGTTTGTCAAAGATCAGATGGTTGGTAGTTGTGTGGCATTATTTCTGAGGCCTCTGTTCTGTTCCATTGGTCTATATCTCTGTTTTGGCACCACTACCATGCTGTTTTGATTAAAGTAGGCTGTAATATAGTTTGAAGTCAGGTAGTGCGATGTCTCCAGTTTTGTTTTGTTTTGTTTCTTTGCTTAGGACTGTCTTGGCTATGTGGACTCTTTTTTGGTTCCATATGAAGTTTAAGGTGGTTTTTTCCAATTCTGTCATTGGTAGCTTGGTGAGGATAGCACTGAATCTACAAATTACTTTGGGCAGTGTGGCCATTTTCACAATACTGTTTCTTTCTGACTATGAGCATGGAATGTTTTTCCATCTCTTTGTGTCCTCTATTATAGTTCTCATTGAAGAGGTCCTTCACATCCCTTGTTAGTTGTACTTCTAGGTATCTTATTCTCTTTGCAGCAATTGCAAATGGGAGTCCACTCATGATTGGCTCTCTGGGAATACCTGCAACATTTGCACATTGATTTTGTATCCTGAGACTTTGCTGAAGTTGCTTATCGGTTTAAGGAGATTTTGGGTGGAGACGATGGAGTCTTCTAAATATCTAGTCATGTCATCTGCACGCAGGGACGATTTGACATCCTCTCTTTCTATGCAAATACGCTTTATTTCTTTCTCTTGCCTGATGACCCTGGCCAGAACTTCCAATACTAAGTTGAACAGGAGTGGTGAGAGAGGTCATCCTTCCTTGTCTTGTGCCAGTTTTCAAAGGGAATGCTTCCAGTTTTTGCCCATTCAGTATGATATTGGCTGTGGGTTTGTCATAAATAGCTTTTATTATTTTTAGATACATTCCATTGATACCTAGTTTATTGAGAGTTTTTAGCATAAAGGAAAGTTAAATTTTGTCAAAGGCCTTCTCTGCATCTATTGGGATAATCATGTGGTTTTTGCCTTTGGTTCTGTTTATGTGATGGATTACGTTTATAGATTTGTATATGTTAAACCAGCCTTGCATCCCAGGAATTAAGCTGACTTGATTGTGATGGATTAGCTAGGCCAATATCCATGATGAACATTGGTGCAAAAATCCTTAATAAAATACTGGCAAACTAAGTCTATTGTAATTTCTAATAGCAACTCAAACTAACAGAGTTCATTTTTTGAAAAAAAGCTGAGGGACATGATTTAACATCCATACTTGCTCTAAAATGTCCACAATTTTGTGGGTCAGAACAAATTAACCAACAATCTTTTCCCACACAATCCAGGACTGGTATTCCAATCATAATATTTGTCTGAACCTGTTTATCCACAGCTTCCTGGACATATGGAAAAAATTACAAATTAAGAATACAAAATGTCTTCCCCAATTGTTCTGCTCAGTTTCATAGCATGTGATTTGCTCACCCACATGCATTTAGCACCAGTCAAAATTGTTTCGTAAGCGCTGGACAGATGATCACTTAAATAGAGTAGGTTGCATCTTTTAGTAACGTGTTATTCTTAGCTTCACCAGACGCACACAAGAAGTTATATCACTCATTAAGAATGAAGAATTGCAGAGGAATCACTGTCCTGAGATTGTGTTCATTGCTGTTGAATAATTACACAGTTTAGTTATGCTGTCTTCAACTGCAGCTGCAAGAATACCCTGGAATAAATAGACCAGTTATCTAGTAGCTCTCTGATGACAAGGTTTTAAAGCCTCTTACTCTTAACTAAGCACCCTAAGCTTCAATTTTAAGCTGAATGAAACAGAAAAGATAAACAGAGCAACTACTCAGTAGATTAAAACTCATAGCTGGAAAATGGGCACTTGGATTCCCTGTTATAACAAAAATAAATGTACAAACTAATGACAATTTACAAGTGACTTAGATATGTGCATCCCAAGTATGATAAGATAGATCAAGGCTTAGGCATTATCATCTCTATCAGAAACTATAAATCAAGTAGACTATATAAGATATATATATTCAGTGCAGTGTGCCACCATCGAACAATAGGATTTAAGATTTACTTCATAGGGCAATTTAGCAGACACCATTGAAATCCATCTTATTACCATATGATTTTACCGTGTTCTGGACACTAAACTGTGCTATCAGTTTTTATTCTCTTCCATTCTTAGGACTTAAATTTGAATAAGTCACAATTGCTTTCAAGAACCATAAATATCATCTGTTATGGGTTGAATTCTGTCTTCCAAAAAAATCTGTTGAAGTCCTAACCCCTGTTTCATGTATCCACTCTCCTATTTGAAAATAGGGTCTTTGCAGATATGATCAAGTTAATCTTGGTCATTAGGGTGGGTCCTCATTAGATGTGACTTGTATTTTTATAAGAAAAGGAGAAGACACAGACCTGCAGAGAAGTGACAGTCATGTGACAACAGAGGTGGAGAGGCCCTGGGGCTACCAGAAGCTGGCAAAGAAAAGGAAAAATATTCTACTAGAGGTTTTGGAGGTAGTGTAGCCCTGCTAAAAGCTCAGTTTTTTGTATTTTTAGCCTCTGGAGTGACGAGAAACGAAATTTCTGTTGTTTTAAGAACCCAGTGTATGATAGTTTGTCAAGGCACCCTCATGAAACTGGTACACCATCAAAGAAGTAGCAGTAAGTGTAGTTCAGGGGTTTCAAAAATGTTAGAAGAGTAAACGATAACAGGAACAAAGATATCCAGCCCACCATCCCTCTGATCAGCCCACCCGTTCCTGCTGTTACTCAGAAATCAACTTAACAATCCACAGAAACAATAAGAATTTAAGGGAGAAAATCACTTCTGCACTGAAAACTTGGAAAACAGAATCTATATACAATAACCTTTGAGCATCGTTATCACTAAAGAACACTGAAGAACTGAATACCACTTGAAGTTTTCCTGAATAAATGATGTAGCATTGACAATAAAGAGAATGTATTAGTAAAGGTCCTCTAGAGAAACAGACAAATAGGAGAGAGAGAGAGAAAGAGAGAGAGAGAGAGAGGTAGGAATAGGGATATAGAGAGAGAGACAGAGATGGGGTAGGGACAGGGATAGAGAGAGAAAGAGAGAGAGAGAGAGAGAGAGAGAGAGAGAGAAAGAGAGAGATATAGAAATAGAGAGAGATAGAGATAGAGATGGAAGTGGAGAGATAGAGAGAGAGAGAGAGATAAAGATAGAGATATTGACACCAACGTAGACCTAGAAAAAGACATCAGCATCAACATAAATCTCGACATAGACATTGACACAGAGACATAGAAAGAGACAGAAATAAATGGGATTGGCCTTTGCAATTATGGAGGCGGAAGAGTCCCACCATGCTGTCTGCAAGCTAGGAAACAAGGAAAGCCTGTGGTATAATTCACTCCAACTCGTAAGGCCTGAGAACCAGGGTGGGGCAAAGAGGGCTTCTGGGCTAAGTTTCAGAATCTGAAGGCTTGAGACCAGGAGCATCAATGTCCCAGGCAGGAGAATACTGATGTTCTAACTCAAGGAGAGGGAGAGTAAATTCACCCATCCTCCTCCCTTTGCCATTCTGTTCTATTTGGGCCCTCAATGGGTGGGATGATACCTGCCCACGTGGGTGAGGGCAGATCTTCTTTACTCAGTGTACTGATTTAGATGTTAATCTCTTCCAAAAACACCCTCACAGACACATCCAGAAATAATGTTTTGTCAGTCATCTGGGCATGTCTTAGCCCAGACAAGTTAACACAAAACCAACCATCAAAACTATCATGACAGAGTGTTTAAAAATGATTTGGGTGTTGTTTAGAAAATGAATAGTAGGGGACATGGATGAAAGTTGGGATAATTCTAGTCTGTTGAGACAGCATGCTCACTTTATTTTGGGTACTGGTAATAAAGAATAAGTGAAATGGATATTTTTTGAAAATATCCTTGAGTTGCATTAAAAGAACTTTCAAGGCTGAAGGAGAGATAGCTGTCAGAGGTAATTTCCAGGCTTGGCTTGAGCAACTGTGTCCATGTAGGCATTATTTCTTGATGGAAGTGCCCATTTTCTAGGGTATAAACAATGGCATGAACTCATTTAAGGAAAGAAAGCTGGTGCTTGGCATAGTGTCTCCACCAGATAAACAGGACCCTTTGTTGAAAAAAAATCCAAATGTTGACATTTCCCTGAAATCCAACTCTCTCAACTCTTATCATTTATCTCTTCCTCCAACTAAGATACAAGAAAAAAAATCTAACAGCATTCAAATGAACTGTGAGGGAAAAACCTCATTTTCAATTTTAGAAATCACTGGCATCAAATATTGGCCTCTCTTTGCTCCATGATTAGCAAGCATGAAAAACCAGCATGAGTCCTGTGAAATTACTTTATAACATAAAGATAGAAGAAAACAGCACTAAGGAAATAGGGGAAATTAGATGTCTAAGCTTTCAAAAGTAAAAATATTTTAGACAGCACATTTTGAATTCCTCCAAAAATTAAATAAAACAAGAAAACTATGAAACAAGATATACACATTAGTAAATTTTAATATAACAACTTCAAAAAAAACACAAATTGCCAAAGTTAAACAAAATAAGTGAAATTAATCATGTCATAAGATAATTCAAAGGGCATTAAAAATAAAGAGGCAATTGATTAATGCAGAGAAATAAATAAGAGATGAAGCGATCATGTATGCCTATAATTCCAAAAAGAAGAAATATAAATAAAAAAGATGATACATATCAAAAACAAATAATAGAATATGTACACTTATGCATAATGCCTGCAGAAAAATTTCAGACCAATAGAGAATAGTACATGTAAGTTACATAATGAAATATAATTTTAAAAATGTATCTGGGACGTCCTTGTCAGGCTAAAGCAAGCCCTACCTTTACATTTAGAAAAGGTTGACTTCATATCTAGACAAAAATGGACAAAATCACTGAAATCTAACAATTTAAAAATCTTCTCTATGAAAAATAAGAGTAAAAACATTTTTAAGAAAATATTATCAAAGACAAAACAGCGGGCTGTCCTACTACTTCTCTTCAATAAATAGAAATGCCAAAAGGCAATAAAACAGACTCCCCCAGGATTCAGGGAAACAAAGCTTCACTAAGTTCAGGGCTGCCTCTACTGCAGAGTGCAGGGCCTGGCCATGGTGCCAGAAAGGGTTTCAGCCCCTATGACCCCTTCAGCAGGTATCATTGTGCCAGGAACAGCTGTTATTTATTCCAGTTCCAAGTATATTTATCAGAAAACAAGAAAGACTGAAAACAAGTTACTAAATGTTTCTCTCTGAAAGTTTAAGTAGGAAGAACTGAATATACTCAGTAAACAAGAAAAAAGAAAATAATGAATTAAGAATTAAAATGTAGTGAATAAAAACACTGGAATAGGTTATCTAAACCACAAGCTAATTATTTGGAAAGATCAATAGAGTAAAATTCTGGGACAATCAAGGAAAGAAAAGGAATGGTGAAAATTGACAAACTATAGAACCAATAAGATGGGTTATATAATAATTTCATACAGTAGAGATAAAGATGAAATTATTGGCAAAAACACACAAGTGGATTTGAACAAGAATGCCAGCTATAAACTTCACCTTACAACACAGAGCTGAGGAGATGTGTGGGTGGGGGGATGGGGTGCAGCACCCAGTTTGCACCAGCTCCCAATCCTAGCGGATTTCAAGCTCTGTGCTTTCTCTGGCTGGTTCTTGACTAGCCTCTACCTCACACTGAGCAGGACCAGGATTCCCCTGGGTAAGGTGGAGAATGGAATAGAGCTAATGTGGCTCTTCCTCAGCCCTTTCCTGGGTCACGCAAGGTGCCCTTCTTTGGTTTCAGTTGCTAACCTCACATAGAGCACTGATTCCCCCAACCTTCACACGCCTACGCACCTCACCAGCCCTGGCTCCACTGAGCTCTCTCTTGACTTTTTAAAATAGGGCCATGGCAAGTGTATACCTATGTAACAAACCTGCACATTCTGCACATGTACCCCAGAACTTAAAGTATAATAAAAATGTTTTGTTTTGAAATAATTATAAACTCACAAGAAGTTCCATAAATAGTACAGAGTCCCACCCATCTTCCCTCAGTGGTGACATTTTCTTAAGTTACAGTACAATAATCAAGACCAAGAAGTTAATTTTGATTCATTAATCTTAACTAGACTACAGATCATATTCAAATTCCCCACCGTCTTCTAAACATGCATCTGTGAGATTCAGGGACATTCCGTGTAATTTTATCACATACAGAGATTTGCGTCCATTCCCACAATTCGCTCTTGGTTTTTATGTCAGTTTCTCTAGTCATTCATGCTCCCTCTTGCTTTTGTATCAGTGAAAGTTTTATTTTGGGGAGAATCAAAAGCCCATGTAACATTAATGTCCTGGTAGAATCTAGAAGCCATTAAAATTCATTATTTTATTAAAAGTCCAGCAAATTAAATAAGAAAAAAATAAGATTAAGTATAAAGATTTAAACACAAGAGAAAAGTGGCAAACAACTCCAGATAATTTTCTAGGTAGTTTTATAGACAAACTAAAAAATGCAGAAGAATCAATTGAAAAATCAGAGTTTAAATTAAACAGCCTATGTGAAATTAAAATACAGTCATGCATCACTTAATCACACAGATCTCATTTGAGAATCCCATGTGAACAGCATAGAGTGTACGTACACAACCCTATATGGTTTAATCTATTACACACTTAGGCTAAGTGGTACAGTTTATTGCTCCTAAGTTATAAACCTGAACAGCATGTTACTTTTCTAAATAGAATAGGCAACTCTAACACAATGGTAAGTATTTGTGTATCTAAACGTACCTAAATATCAAAAAGTTACGGTAAAATTATGGTATAAAAGATTGCAAATGGCATACTTGTATAGGGCACATGAATAAAGCTTGCAGATCTGGAAGTTCTCTGGGTGAGTCAGTGAGTGGCAGATGTTTGTGAAAGCTTCGAACATTACCATACATGACTGTAGACTTCATAAACACTGTGCACTTAGGCTACACTGAATTACAAAGAAATTTTTTCCTCAATAACAAATTAACCTTAGCTTACTGTAATTGTTTTACTTTACAAGTTCTCAAAATGTCTAACTTTTTGATCTTTTATGATCACACTTGGTTTAAAACAGAAAAAACACTGTATAGCTGTACATATTTTCTTTCTTTATATCATTATTGGAAAAACTCTTTTCTATTTTTATTGTTTTTCACTTTTATTTTATTATTTTATTTTATTTTTGAAATGGGGTCTCAATCTGTTGCCAGGCTGGAGTGCAGTGGCGCGATCTCAGCTCACTGCAACCTCCACCTCCCAGTTCAAGTGATTCTCCTGCCTCAGCCTCCTGAGTAGCAGGAATGACAGGCACGTTCCACCACACCCAGCTATTTTTTGTATTTTTATTATGGATGGGGTTTCACCATGTTGGCCAGGATAGTCTCAATCTCTTGACCTCATGATATACCTGCCTCAGCCTCCCAAAGTGCTGGGATTACAGGCATAAGCCACACTCCCAGCCTCGCTTTTAATTTTTTTAATAGAATCTAAAACACAAATGCACATATTAGCTTATGCCTACACAGGGTGAGGATCATCAATATCACTGTCTTCTACCTTCACAACTTGTCCCACTTGTCTTCAGGGGCAATGATGCACATGGAGCTGTCATCTCCTGTGATCACAGTGTCTTCTAGATACTTCCAGAAGGATCTGCCAAAGGCTGCCTAACAGTTAATATCGTTTTAATAAGTAACAGGAGTACATTCTAAGTTGATGATAAAATACAGTGTGGTAAGTAAATAAACCACTAGTAGTCACCTATTATGCACTGTATGCAATTGTATGTGCTGTATTCCTATACAACTGGCAGCACAGTAGGCTTATTTACACCAATGTCACTGAAAGCACTTGGGTAATGTGTTGCACTGTGATGTTATGATGGTCATGGCATCACAAGGTGATGGGAAATTTTCAGCTAGATAATAGTCTTATGGGACAACCATCATATATGCAGCACATTGTTGACTCAAAATATCATTAGGTAGTGAATAGTTGTATAAATATCTAATACACAACCAAACACAAATTAGAAAATATTGACATAAAATACTAAAGTAACAAAATAAAGTACTATGAAAACTATAGATACTATAAAACTCCAGAAAAGATTTATAAAAAAAATCAAAAATTCTGCTAAGGACATAAAGGTAACCCAAATTACTAGAGATATTATGTCCATGGATTGACGATTCAATATGACACATATACCATGTCTCCAAAGTAAACCCATAAGTACAGCATAGTCATAGACAAATCTTTAAAAGGACTTTTTATAGACCCTGACCAAACAATCCCAAAATTTATATAATACATATATACACAAAAAGAGCCAAGGCTATTGTGGATAATAACAAAAGAGGAGCTTTTCCTTCAAAATATCAAAACATACTTTATATTTCAAGTTACTACAGAAGTTCAGGATTTGTATTAAATGAATAGATGAGTGAAATAGAACTTAGAATATAAAAACAAATATATACATACGTATTATACATAAACATATGCATATTATGTATCTACATGTATATTCATGAAGTTGGAAGGGGAGGAAAGGGCTCATAAAGAAGTCTCCAGAACAAAACCTATCAAGGATTGATAAATATTCTTCATTAAAATTAGGTACTTTTAAATGTACTTAAAAGCAAAGTTAGAGGATAAAGAAAAGACATTTAGAAATTATGTTCTACATGTATAACAAAATAATATTACTAAAAAAAATAAAAACTACAAATTAATTTTTAAATGACCCCATCAAATAAAAACAGTATTGTGACAATAATAAAAATTAAATATTTGATAAGTGGAAAGCTCTTGAACTTCACTAGTATTACAGAATATGAAAACTAAACTGCAGTTAATGCTTTCATCCATTTAATTGTCAAATTTTATGGTTTTATAACATCTTAGTTGGCAAGCCTGAGGAAATGTGTATCCTGACACATTCATGGCTGACTGTCAGTTCATATAGTTCGTGAAACAAAAAACCCTGCCCACCTAGAATTCTATATTCAATATGTTCATTAAGTAGGGCAAGCATACTTACATGTGTCACAGAAAACAAAGAAAGACAAGAGCAGTAATACTAGACTTTTAGCACAGATTATATTTTAGAATGTATTTAAATTACTTAAATACAAGATGAAACTATCCAATTCAAATTAAAGTTAATATTTTGTTAAAAAGCAGAAAGTGTTTTTTAAAGAAATCCTTTAAAACTGTGTCAATAAACACATGCCTAAAATAGGTAAGCACTTACAGCTCAATGTACTTTTGTTTTTTATGTCAATTCCTGTATTACACAAAAGAAGTAAAAATTAATAATTTGTCTCAAAACTGCATCACTTTAGGCTGCCATGTCTACAACTGATGCATAATCATACTTTTAATGGTTTTTCGGGAAAGCAAAACAAAAATTCAGTACAAACACTTTTTAAAATAATTACTTTTTTCATTGAATAGAAAGAAAGTAAAATGAAAGAGATTACAGTTTGGGGGAATAGAAGAGAGTGGAATGAAATCTTGATTAGTTAAAGTATTTTAAAGAAATTTAAAATCCACCTGGCACTCAGATATAAAAAGCAATGAAGATTGAGCTGCTGCACTGACATTTCTTTCTGGATTGCAGAGGATTGTAATGACTCATACTTCATTGCTATGCCAGTCTATCCTTCTGGCGCATTAAGGTTAAAACAAATGTAAAAGCAAACTTCAAAGCTCATGTCAGTATAGCACTAGCAAGTTTTAGTGACCTGTCACGATGACATAAACCCCAATATGCCCACCTGGAAGCTCCACAGGCAAATGTGTCTAATGATAGGGCTTCAGGACAAATCTATATCGAAATGCAATTGAAAGTCACTTTCATGTTACTTAGCAGCATAGAGGCTGACCCTAACAGGCATTAATGTGACACAAAGGATGCCTGAGTAACCAGGCACAGTGAAATATAATTGGCAAAGTGAGGGATTTTAATAGCGTGTATGAAAATATGTGTGGAGACAGATAGGGATTGTCCCTTCTATGCAATTTTCTAGTAACGGTAGTTGTGTGTGTGTGTGTTCAATGAAAGTGTAGGCGAATTCAAACCAGCCTTCCTAGAAAAGCAGCAGTATCAAATAGAAAACAATCATAAAATACGATGTATGTGTTTAAAAATGTATTTTTCCCATACAGATGTTGTCAAGTTGGAAGTCAAGATTTATTCAGAGGACTGGAGCAAACTGAAGTTTGCTGGAAATTCATTCCTAATTCTGCTACGTTATGATACTATACTGTTCTCTGTAAGAGAACACACATGCATGCTGTGTGTGTGCTTATACATGTGTATGTGCTCAGTCTGTGCATATGCATATGCATGTGTGTGTGTGAGCACACAGTTGTCCATCAAAAAGAGAAGGAACAATACATGAAGAAAGAAAACCAGGAATATTATTGTCCCACATTTTTCATATTGCTCATCGGTGGTAGCTTCTAAGTTCCTACCAAGGAAGCCTGAAAGAAAAAATATTGGTGGAACTCTCTGTGACCCGGCATACCATGTGCTTCTTAGATGAAGTGTCCATAGGGTACTTTGCAGAGCTATTTGAAATTTCAAGGTTCGTGCAGCCTTCCCATGCCCTCCTTTGCACCAACATTGCTGCTGATGTCTGACGTTCTTAGCATTTCATGCTAATGTGACATAACTGACCATGAGGCATGATCACCAGGATACAAACACAATCTCTCATAGAATGATGATAAACATTAAATGAGACGATATTGGTGACAAATGTCAAGCAGTACCTGGTAAGAAGTAAGCACTCAATAAATGCCCCATTGTTATTCCAATTGTACGTACAGGTGCCCCTCAGTATCCCCAGGACATTGGTTCTAGGACCCCTCTCATATTAAAAAATCCATGGATGTTCACATCCCTTATACAAAATTGTGTACCACCAGCATATCACCTATGCACACCCTCCTGTAATATTTTCAATCATCTCTAGATGATATATAATTCCTAATACAATGTTAATACTATATAAATAGTTGTTATACTACATGTTTAAAGAAAAATGACAAGGGAAAAAGTCTGTATATGTTCAGCACAGACAAATCTTTCTTCAGATATGAGGTTGATCGACTTCATGAATGTGGAACCCAGTAATAAGGAGGGTCGGCTCTAATAGCTTTAAAAAGGCACCAGAGTTATGCATACAAGTGGTCTCACTGTCTTTTCAGGTATCTCTTTGGAAGACTCTAAGCTTATTCCAGAAAGATGTCATTGTTTTTTACACTGCGATATCATTGAAGCACTTTGAATTCTTCTTTTTGAACAGCTTTGAAAACCTGCAATGTTTGATTTGAACATTCTTACTCATGGCAATTCATGGATAGGCATGGTTTCTGATTTCATTTTTATTGCTCCCCAGAAGGACAAATGTAGTATTCTAAGTGGAAGGGACAGTGGAAGACATGTTGATGAGTCAAGACGTTGTCCAGCTTCCCTTCACAAAGATGATTATTTAGAGCCCAGAATGATGAATGAGATAACTAAAAAGTTGCCCCTTTTCTGATAAAACTTAAAAGGATAATAACTTGTATTTTATGGCTTGCACAGAACCTCCTATGATGCACTTCCAAGGAAGAATTTCAAAAGTATGCTAATTCAAAAAGACAGTCCTTTGGAGGAATATGATCTGTAAATCTGCTATAAAATTAAAAATAAAGCATAAACTCACAGAATTGTGAAGTTTCTTACTAAGTGAACTTGCTGATTGGAATGCCCTTGGTACATATGCTCTCTGCTTCTGTTTGCACAGCAGAGAGTTCACAGCCTTACAGGGAATCCTCATACATACTGGTTTTCACTTTCTTAACTGAGCGTAGCTTCAAATCTCTACGTAAGAGCCCTTTTATCCACTGCCTATCGATATTTGTGGCTGGCTTTGTCGCTACCCTACCTCAGTGTAGTCGATTTGCCTGCTTCATTACTTAGCTAGCTGTTCCAGCAGGGGATGCGTCCTGTGTCCGCTCTATGTAAGGATTTAGAAAGGTGTTTGAGGGAGAAAAAGAAGGATACAAAACACTTTTCAGTAAGCAGCTTAGAGGAGGGTAAGTCTGGATACAAAGTTCCAGGTAGGCACTGCTGCAGGGAAGGTGAAAACTGTTTTACATGAGGAAACAGCAGTGGGGAGCACAAAGGAAATTCAGGTTAAAGCGGGTAGGGAGGCAGCAGGGACAGGACAGGGCTGCTTGGGTTTGTGCAGTAGGGGGAGGCAGGAGTCCCACATCCCTCACAGGTTTCTAACCTGCCTAACCTGGGAATTTTTCCATCCACCTACAAGGTGCGGAATGTAACAAATTTATCTCAGCAGACTTAAAGGAGAAAAGACCAAGCGTTTTTCATCTGCACACCCAGATCCGGTAGTAAGCAAAGAATTGCCCATGAGTAGTGCACTTATGTAAACCGTGAATAGTAAGTACAGGAAAACATTTGGAAAAAAGGCAGAGGAAAAGAGAATTCAAGGAGTTGATTTTGTGGACATATACTGGAAGCCACATGACAAAATAAAGATGCTAAAGGAGATTTTTCTAATAATTTCATGTTAGAGTTTTACAGAGGCCAGATAAGAATGTAATAAGACATCATAGAAATTCTGATAAAATTATATATACATATATATATATACACATATATATACATATATATATACACATATATATACACATATATATACACATATATATACACATATATATACACATATATATACACATATATATACACATATATATATACATATATATATACACATATATATACATATATATACACATATATATATACATATATATATACACATATATATACACATATATATACATATATACATATATATATACACATATATACATATATATACACATATATATACATATATATATACACATATATATATGTATATATATATACATATATATGTGTATATATATATAGTTTGTTTTTATTTTCTGAGATGAAGTCCTGCTCTATCATCCTGACTAGAGTGCAGTAACGTGATCTCAGCTCACTGCAACCTCCACCTCCTGGCTTCAGGGGATTTCTTGCCTCAGGCTTCTGAGTAGCTGGGAATACAGGCAGGCACCATCATGGCCAGCTGAGTTTTGGATTTTTAGTAGAGACCATGTTGGGTTTTCATGTTGTTTCACCATGTTGGCCAGGCTGGTCACAAACACCCACAAATCCCAGCCTCCCAAAGTACTGGGATTATAAGCATGAGCCACTGCCCCCAGCCAGATGTATGTTTTAATTCAGTTTTTTAGGTATAGTTTTCATAGAAGTGTTTTCCTTTTCAGTTCTACAGTCTGTAAATATTGACAAATATGCATGTACAATAATGTAAACACCACCACAGTCAAGATGCAGCACCTCTCCCTCACCAGGCAGTGCCAGCTTGTCTCCCTGTGTTGTGGGCCCTCTGCTCCCAACACAGCCAGGGCACCACTGCTGTGCTTCTTGTCCTGGAGGTCTGCATGTTCTGGAGCATCATTATGAATGGAGTCCTACAGTACATAGCCTTTGAATCTGCCTGGTTCCTGAATCACGGTGCATTGAGATAGTCATTATTGGTGCTGCATGTACCAGTAGGCTGCTCTTTGTTTAACAAGATATTTTTTTTAAATCATAGATTACCATGCAGTTGTATCTAATGATATCAGTTTTTTATCACTTTGAATTAAATATGCAAATCTTACCTCCGTTTAATTCCTTTCGCCTTTCCTACTTTCAAATATCGTTGCCCTAAGTATCAGATGGTGTCACAATTTTTATTTTAAGCATCACACATGATTTGGAAAATTTATGAGGATAAAGATAGTCTATTGTATTTAACAGTCTTTCTTTTTTTCTTTTCTTCTTTCTTCACCCTAATTCTCCAAGATTCTCTCTTTTTTAGTAATTTCCTTTCCATCCAAAGAATTTCTGTTGACCATTTTAAAAAGAGTAGACCTAGGAGTGAAAAATAATTTTAATTTTATTTCATCTGAGACTGTCTTTATTTTCTCTTTATTCCTGAAAACCAGTTTCACCCGATATGGAAATATTGCACCACTTTCTTTGGCTTCATGGTCTCAACTGAGAAACCCACTGTCATTTGAATCATTGGTCTGTTACAGGTGATGTGTCCTTTGTCTATAACTCCTTTTGAGATATTTTCTTTGTTTTTCTTTTCCAGTAATTGTAACGTATCTTGACATGGGTTACTCTACTCTTTGTAACTTTCCATAGAGACAATGGATTCCTCCCTGCAGTCCTGCACAAGGAATTTCCCATTGATCTCCAGTGCTTTCCTGAATCTTTCTCATGGGCACATGGTGGAGCTCTATGGAAAATAAAATGAGCCTGCGAGTGAATATAGTCCCTCCCTGAACTGGGGGCTCTCAAGGGGTCTACGTGACCACTGTAGCTCATACTAAGCCTTTAGCAACCCACTAAATGTTGAGCTGACTTCCCTTTACCTTCCTTCGTGACAGCCACCCCTTCCTCTAGGACACTGACGCCGGTCAGACTGGCTGTATGTCAAGTCTTTACTTTGCAGGGAATGGGATGCAGCTTTCTCTTCCTGGATTTCAGGCTAATTGACTTGTGATCTCAGCTTTCTTAAGGATAAAATAGCATTGTTCTTACTGTACCTAACTTCATCTTATTGGTGGAGTGAGAGAAATGTTCTTTCTAGTTTCTTACAACCTAGACTTAACTTATATGTTTATGAACTACCTTGGTGATATTGTCGTCTCAGCAGATGAAGCAAACAATGGAAAACAAGGATAAACTGACTGGTAAAGCTCACAAAACAGGAAACCAGCTGGAAATTCATTATGTTGCTTTAAGACACAAATGGCACGAAAGCTCTTGGACTGGTAGCCTCTTCAGGGTCACATTTATCCTCAGAGATTTCCCAACACCTTGTAATGTGTTCTGTGAGGCAGCCAATTAATGTCGTTTGAATTCTGAGTCAAAAGATCCTGGCATTCTTTACAAACCAGTAAGGGGAGTGTTTGCTATGTAAAGAAATGAGGTCGAATCCGAGAGCTGGTGTTTCTAGATATAGTGAGAACAAACAGATTTAACTACCTAGCTTCCAGTGAGTCCTCTTCAACAACAGCATCAAAATAATGACATCCTTTTCCTCAGTTTGACGACAGACGTCTTCTCAAAATCTCTCTGTGGGATTCTGGAGAAAGCTTTTAATATATGGCTCGTATCTGCCTATTGCATATTCTGTAAGATTTCTTTATGGCTTTTAAATACTGATAGGTACTTAGACTGGGTCAATCAAAGCCAAATGATGTGAGTGATAGAATCAAATTGGTTCTCCTTCTCAGTAAGTCCTGCTCCCTTGACAGTTGTCTAATAATCTATGCCCCCTCTGAAAATACAGGCAGATGATAAAGGGTAACAAGGCCCACAACAACATGATCGTGCACCTGCTATGCTTAATGAGGCTTATGCTATATTCCTCCAGATTCTGCAGAAGCTAACACCCACTTGTTCACTTAGTCGGGACCCTGAAACACAATACCACTCTTTTATCCTGGTGACTGCCAGCCACACATCCATCCTGACGAAGCTCCATGCCTCAAAACAAGGACTCGAGGATAAAGAAAACTCGTTAAATGGCACCCTGAGTGTTGTTTATGTCACTTCACGGTCATTGCAGGGGTGTATCCATAACGTACAGCAACCATCTGCCACCCCACAGCTCTTTATCTTTCTAGGCTATGAGGGCTGCTGTACATGGTAAGCTTGTTCTTCATTTAGTGCTCAAAACCAATGTTATTCACTTCATTATAGGTTAACCCACAGAAATAAATCTCATTTAACTATTTTATTTTTCTTTCTGAGACTCAGATGATCAGGACCACTGCCTAACTCACATTTGTTGCTTGCAATGTGGTTTGTACAAAATTTTTACTATTGTATATCACAGATAACCAGGTGGTGAGACTGGGGGAATGCTCATTTGCAAGCAGCCTGGAACATTTCCTGTCAATTGATTATTTCCATCTTGCTCAAGTTGAAGTAAAAGAACATAAACAGTGTAATCTAGTTCCAAGCTTAACACTTAGCCCCACCAATAACACAACTTATTTCCACATTATTTTTTATTTAACCCTTTATATATTTTGAATCGAATTAACATTTACCCTCCATATTATCCTACCTTCTTCTGAACCTAGCAATTGCACTGTTTAATAAACAAATACATTAAAATACAACTGAAACCAATTCTGCCTCCTGATCTGTCTTCTAAGGGTAACCTTTAAGCACTAACTCTTCCCGACCCACCTAAGCTGTTAGGAAAAGAATATCTCTCATAAGTGAAGTCCACTTGGTGTTTTCTAAATTAATATCAACAGGAAGCAGTGGTGAGACTGAGGTCAGGATATTAACCAAGATGAATTGTTCATGGACAGAGAGCCGGTCAGAACTGAATAAGCATGACAGAAGGACAGAGAGGCACTGACTTGCACTGCTTTGGCTTCAACCTTTTCATTCACTTATAGCTGTGGGAAAAGTCAGGAAAAGACCAGGAACCCTCCCTTATGGAAATTCATTGCATTAGGCTCTCAGTATAAACCGCACCCACAAGTAAAACAAATAAATCACTTACTGGAGCCTGGCATCTCTCCTCAATGTACTATTCTCGACTTATCCTACTATGCCTTAAAGATTTTTGCTTCAATAAAGAAGAGTGTGTGTGTCGAGGTGGCACACACAAGTATGTGTTATTTTTAAAAAATATTTATCACTAAAATGGTCAACACTATAATATTTGCTTGATTGCATAATAATTTGGAATACCCTTTGCTGGTAGTATAAATTCCAAATCACCTCATAAGTCGCGTAAAAATGAAATGTATTGCCCTTCATGTGTCAAACTACCTAGGACATCCGAAACACTTTGAAAACATTATGCATAATGCAGTAGGGCTAACACACCACAGACATGTACACTAACACGACAATTTCACACACAGAATGGCTTACCAAAGTATTTTCATAATTGAATTCTGTTGTCTTTCTAAGAGAAATTCTGGCATCAGTTGAAGTAACTTACTTTGCATGGATTATCTGGGGTAAGACATCCAAGCTTAAGTAACCGTCTCTTCTGTCATCACAGTTACATCTTATTTTCAGTGTGGGTACAACTGAATTTTATTCTGATGTCCGTCCCTATGTCAGTTGGCTTGGAATCATCACCCATCCCTACAGCCACTCTTTTGCTTATATCTCATGCTACTTATTCACATTATGCTATCTTATGATTCACCTGGAAAAATAACTCTTGGAACAATCCTAGGTTGACTACCACGAGGGACTGCTGTGGAACAAAGGGGTTCCCAGGACACAGGACTACCAGTGCTAAAACAGAATGTCCCAGGCAGGCCAACAGGACTGGGCAGCTTGAAACCAACTGTCCAGTCACCCTCCTTCTCTGTTCCTTGCCTATGTTTCTCTGTGGATCCAGCTCACTCCTGGGAAACTATTTCTGCTCTTTGTTCTCCATGGCAGATCTGATAGGGCACCACTGATCATGCCCTTCCCTCCTGGGGGTTGCACAGCCCCCACAGGCCTTCTGTGGATGCAATCTCAGAGCTAAGCGTTGTTTTGCCTTTCTTAACACTATAATTGAACTTTAAATTTTGTGAGTTCTGATCTACCTGACTTCAGTCAGCTACATTTGCCGATAAGCACAACCATTTTTCCCCAAAGACGTAAGTTTCCAGCCCGACTTTTCTTTTTGTCCCTATATCAGTGTCTCTCAGTTTAATGTTAATTAGCTTAAGACCATCTGAAAATTAGGCTTGGAGCAAAAGACACTCAGAGCTGAGTCTGTCTGAATAACTCATAAATCTTAATGAATGTCATCCCAATGTTTTTGATTTTCCCTCTTTTCTGTCCCTGTTGAGAGCAGGAGACAGCTGAAGTTTCAAACATGTGGAAGTCCTGGTGTTTTTAATCTAATCTCACCTGTTTCTTTTGGTTCCATGCTAAAAGCAGAGAGTAAAAGTTGGTATACCACATTTTGACTTTTTCCAATCTCCTATCCTAGAATACATCTCAGTAGATCTATGGATTCCTTTTCAAATTTGACATGTGATGTTTTATCTAATATTTGCCACTGCCTATAAGAGGTGCCTCCCTTCCAATCTAGATCAGTTTCTTACTGTCTTTTCTTGTGACCATGAATACAATTTATATTTTGGCAGCACCTCACTTCAAAGGCACCAATTTTTGTACTATTTCAGCTAATTCTATCTCCTTTCAAAATAGCTAATTCTATCTCCTTTCAGTGAGTTAACCCAATAAAATTTTTACCCTCAATTCAATGCCAATGACCCTGGTTAATAGATCAGCAAAAGAATGAAAGGCATATGTTCATCATTGTAATTCAGGGATGCAGGGTCCAAGATGGTCTATTTTACTTATCATTTGTATTCCAAAGTCACCCTGGACATTTTATTCAGGCAATAGACAGAAGGGTAAGTGCGGGAGACATAATTACTTCTAAAATTTCATTAGCCTAGCAATGACTCACATCACTTCTGGTTAAAGTCCACTGCTAAGAACAAGTCACATATCTACATCTGAATTCATGGGGAGGTGGGAAGTGTGTTCCCCAGTGGGTGGCCACGTCTGAGCAACAGTTCTCAGCTCTAGAGGGTTAAGCACATCCAGCATGCGCCAAATTGCCTGAATCAGGAATGGGTGTCATCTTACATATGCTCTATTGCCCACCAGAAAAATAATCCCCAATCACATTAAACATATTTTCTAAGTAGGTCTTTTTATTTCATCAACTTGTCCCATTTCCAGCACACCAACCATGGTTCAGGCCTCCAGCATCTTATTTGGTTACTACACTTACATTTGGCCATCTTCTTCTTCATCATTTCTTCCCAATAGTGATGTTTCTAAACTAAAGCACCAATTATTCAGGCATTTCTCTTTTGAAAATACTTCAAAAATCATCCAGTGCCCTCCAACTCTTTCAGTGGTCTGATAGTCAATTTTACGTGTCAACTTGATTATTACAGAGTGCCCAGATATTTTGGTAAATATTATCCCAGGGAGTGTCTGTGGGGTGTTTCTAGACGAGATGAGCATTTGAATCAGTAGACTCCATAAAGTAGACTGCTCTCTCCAGTGTAAGTGGGCACCATCCAATCTGTTGATGGCCCGAATAGAGCAAAAGGCAGAAGAAATTAGCATTTGCCTCTTTTGCCTGGCTGCTAAGCTGAAAAATTGGTCCTCTCCTGCCCTCAGACTGAGACGTACACAACTGACTGCTCTGGTTCTCAGGCTGATAGATTGTGACTAAGGTACTCCATGAGACTTCCTGGCTCTTAACTTGCAGATGCCAGATGATGGGGTTCTCAGCCTGCAGAATCATGTGAGTGAGTGTCTCATAATTAATCTTCCTCTCTCTGTCTCTCTCTCTCTCTCTCTCTCTCTCTCTCTCTCACACACACACACACACACACACACACACACACACACACACATTGGTTTTGTTTCTCTGGAGAATCTTGACTAACATGGATTTTGGTACTGAGAGTCATTCTAGAGGAATAAATATAAATGTTAAGGATGGCTTGAATTTTCTAAATTAGTCCTAAGTTTCTGGACTTTGCTCTCTAACTTTGTTAGATTTAAAGATGCTAATGACTCTATTTCTGGTAATATGGTGGGTGCTTATAGTTTATAGAGTCATCTGGTAATATAAATTTGAAAACTGCCTGTATTAGAGACTCCTAACCCACCTCATATAGGAAGTAAAGAGGTGAGTGAATATCTGTATGATAATTTCAAACATTTTTGAAAAAGTAATGAACATGAGATTGTTCCCAATGTTGCTGGACAAATTTGTACAAGAAAAGAATGAGTTAAGGGATTCAAATTCTCAGGTCATGCGCAATGTAAATGATCTGAAAGCTTCTATGTGTTCCCTGCAGCACCAGGTTTGAGATTGCTGAAAATTAAATACAGAATCTTACCCTTCAACTGGCTGAACTAAAATGCAAGCTGAGCTCCCAGCCTCACAAAGTGTCTACTGATAAAGGGAGGACTACGTAAATCGGGGTAGGAATGGGTGGGATGAACTTGATGAAGCTAGAGTAATTGAGCCTTCAATAATGCTGAGCTTTCTTTGCCAGTAGAAGAAGACTCTCACTCCCAGGAGAATTAGCTTCCTTCTCGCCAGTAGAAGAAACCTCCCCAGCCCCATCTGAGATGACTCACTAAGTACATTGCCTAAGGAAACTGTAATGGCTGGCCTTCCATGAGCAGTTGCCATGCAAGACAAGGCTGATTCTCCCCAAGACCCATTTTCAGCACCCTTATTTGTTTCCAGAGTTATAACAGGACCCAAGTTCCAGCAGGCCCCTAAAAATTTGAGTAGAAAACGTGCCTTTCAAAGAGGCGAACTGCACTTCAGAAGAATTACTTGGGTTTTTTTAACAGCTACAGTCAGAAATCCAAGAAACATGTGTAGGAATGAACTAAGGTTGTGGGACAATGGTGAAAGACACATAAAGTTGGATCAAGCCAAATTTATTGATATGGGCCCAATAGGAATATTCTTGATTTAATGTTGCAGCTCAGGGAGTTAGAAAGGGCTTTCATAGTTGGTTTGGTTGACTAGCTAAAATATGGGCCAAAAAGTAGCCCACAGTTAACAAGTTAAAAATGTCAGCCCTGCTTTGGTTTAATGAAGAAGAAGGACTTCAAAGGCTTAGGAAGTTTGGAGTGTTAGAGTGGATTCCTCAGGTAAGACACACATATCCACTCCGGGAGGGAAAGAAGACATCCCTTTCACCTTTACCTTTGTCAGGTAAGAGATACACATCCACTCTGGAAGGGTCCAGAAGACAAACCTTTCACCGCCAGTGTGAGAAATAAATGTGTGAGAGGAGCCCCAGCATTCTCAAAGAGCTCTGCGGTTGCTCTTCTCTGTGGGGCAGACCTCACAGTAGGAAGTGCAGTCACAGAATGGGGAAACCTAAACACAATGGAAGGAATTGTATCCTGGAGTAACAGTGTCCAAGTGGTGAGGCACTCAACCACCAATGGCAAGGTGGGCGTGGTTATGATAAAGAACAGCGAAGTCAAAGCAGACATCAGAACACTGACTCAAAGACCTATGATGCTTGCTGGTTGATTTTGGTGCTACTAGAAGTAAAATACAAAGCTTACTAAATTCTTATTTGATCTATATAGGCAGAAAAGTTTAAGTCATGTGAACACAACTATGACCTGAATCATAAGCAGACAGTCAAAGACCCTGAATAAACTGTAAGTCTTGGGCCAGTTTTACAAACCCAGAACACCTTGAGTAAAGGTGAGGCTGGTTTCCCTTGGAGAATGACCCTGGAACACGACTGAAAATTTATACAGTTAATTTTTCTCTCAACCTTCTCGGAAATGACATACCTGCTTTTACCAGGGTAAGTGTGTACTGGGGAAAAAGAAGTAATAAGACCTTTTGGGGATCACCAGAAATTGTCTCTGAACTAACACCAATTTTGAGGGACACAAAATATCATTGTGGACCTACCCAGCCAGAGTAGGGGCTTATGGTGTTCAGGTGATCAATGGAGTTCTACTTCAGGGCCACTTCACAGTGGTTCCAGTGGGTCCTTTAACCCATTTGTGGTTATTTGCAAAGGTCCAGAATGCATAATTGGAACAGAAATACTCGGCAGCTTGCAGAATCCCTACATTCCTGACCTGTGTTCCCTGATCTGTGTGAGGAGGATTATTATGGCAGGAAAGGCCAAGTGGAAGCCACCAGAACTACATCCACTTGGGAAAATGATAAATCAAAAGCATGCTCCACCCCTGGCGGGGTTGCAGAGATAGTACCACCATCAAAGGCTTAAAGTTTGCAGGGTCAGCAATTCGCTGCACATCCCCATTCAACCTGCCTATTTAGCCTGCGCAAAAGACAGATTAATCTTGGAGAATGGCAGTAGATTGTCATACACCTAAATACGTGGGTGGTGGCTTCAACTGCAATTACTGTACCAGATGTGGTTTCACTGGTTGAGCAAGTTAACACCTCTATGGGTACCTGATACACAGCTATTGATTAGGCAAATTTCTTCTCCATCCTTGTCAATAAGACATGCCAGAACCACTTTTTGTTCAAATGGTAAGGGCAATCTTACACCTTCACTGCCATGACTCTCAGACATATCAAATCTCTAGGCATCTGTTATAATTTAGTTTGCAGATTTCTTGATTGCTTTTCCCTTCCTCAGGGTATCACACTGGTCTGTTACACTGATGATACACTTATTGGACCTAGTGAGAAACAAGTAGCAACTGCTCTAGACTTAGTGGTAAGACATGTGTGTGCCAGAGGGTGGGAAATAAATCTGACCAAAAATCAAGGGCATTCTACCTTAGCGAAATGTCTAGGGGTCCAGTGGTATGGAGCCTGTCAAAATAACTCTTCTAAACTGAAGAACAATTTGCTGCATCTAGCCCCTTCTATGAGCAAAAAAGAGATGCAGTGCCTACTGGGCCTCTTTGGAGTTTGGAAGTAACGTACTTTTCATGTAGGTCAGTTACTCTGTGACATTTACCAAGTGACTTGAAAAGCTCTTAGTTGTGAGCAGGGCTGAGAACAGGAGAAAATTTGTAACAGGTCCAGGCTGATGTGCAAATCTCTCTGCCACGTCAGGCAATCCAATAGTGCTTAAAGTGTGATTGACAAAGAGGGCTGCTGTTTGGAGCCTTCGGTAGGCCCCTTGGGGTAAATCTTAGAGTGGGTCCTTAGGGTTTTGGTGCAAGGCCTTGTCATCATCATCTGCAGATAACTGCTCCCCTTTCGGGAAATGGATCTTGACC
This sequence comes from Leontopithecus rosalia, assembly GCA_028533165.1. NCBI lineage: Eukaryota > Metazoa > Chordata > Mammalia > Primates > Cebidae > Leontopithecus > Leontopithecus rosalia. Next base: position 150,740,684 of record CM052651.1, read on the forward strand.
TGCTACTGGGCTTTAGTAGACACTGAATGCTTGACCATGGGATACCAAAGTACCATGTGACCTGAGCTGCCCATTATGAACTGGGTGTTATCAGCCCCACCAGGCCATAAAGTTGGGCATGTGCAGTAGCATTCCATCACCAAATGGAAGCAGTTCATACTCGATTAGGCCCAAGCAGGCCATTGCCCAAATGCCCATGGTCTCCACTCCTGCTCTGCTGCCATCTCCCAGCCAGCCTGGACCAGCTGGCATAAAGCATGCCAGCTTCATGGCATGCACCTTACAGTCAGGTCACTGAATGAGAAGACTGGGTTGAGCCTGGTTTACAGATGGTTCTGCATCTGTTTTCATATGTCTCAGTCAGCTTGGGATACACTAACAAAAATACTACAGACTAGGGACCTATAAACAACAGAAATTTATTTCTCACTGTTCTGGAAGCTGGAAGACCAAGATTAGAATGTCAGCATGATCAGGCTCTGGAAAGAGCCTTCCTCTATGTTTCAGATAGGTAACTTCTCCTTTGATCCTCAAAAGGTGGAAAGCGATGTAGAGGGCTCCCTTGGGTCTCTTTTAATAAGAACACTAATTCCATTCACAAGGACTCCAAACCCATGACTTCGCTACTTCCCGAAGGCTTCACCTCCTAATGCTATCATACTAAGGGTTAGGATTTTAACACATGAATTTTGGGGAAGCATAAACATTTAGTTCATTTCACATGACATGCAGGTACCACCCAAAAGTGGACAGCTGCAACACTAGAGCCTCTTTCTGGGACATCCTAAAGAACAGAGTTAAAGAGAAATCCTCCCAGTAGGTAGAACTTAGGGCAGTGCAGCTGGTTGTTCACTTTGCTTGAGTAGGAATAGTCAAATGTGTGATCGTGTACCTATCCTGGGGCCATGCCAATGCTTTGGTTGGGTGGTCAGAATCTTGGAAGGAATTTGATTGTAAAATTGGTTACAAAGAAATTTATGGAATGATGTAAATATAGACCTCCCTGAATGGGCAAAAACCACAAAGATATTTGGGCACTGCATGAGTGCTCACCACATGGTGACCAGTAGAGGAACACGTTAATAATCAAATGGATGACCTGTTCTGTGGCTACTACTCACCCTCTTTCCCCAGTCAACCCTTTCATTGCCCGATAGGCTCATGAACCAAGAGGCCGTGGTAGCAGAGATGGAGGTTATGAGTGGACTCTGCAACATGGACTTCTACTCATCAAAACCAACCTAGCTATGGCCACCACTCGATGCCCAATCTGTCAGCAGCAGAGACCGCTGAGTCCCTGAAATGGCCCCATTCCCAGGGTGATCAGCCAGCTACCTGCTGACAGATTGATTACGTTTGTTCATTTCCATCATAAAGGAGTCATTATTTATATTCTTATTGGAATAGACATTTAAGCCTGGATATAACTTTGCCTACACTGCATGCAATGCTTCTTCATAAGCTACTGTCTGTGGACTTACAGACATCTGACCCACTTTCATGTATTCCACACAGCACTGCTTCTGATCACGGAACTCACTTCACCACAGAAGAAGTGCAGCAATAGGTGCTTGTTCATGGAATTTGGTGGTCTTCTGTTCCCCACCATCCTCAAACAGCTGGCCTCATAGAATCTTGGAATTAATTTTTGAAATGACAGTTACAGTGCCCACAAGTGACAAAACCTTGCACAACTGTGACACATTTCTTCAGAAGGCTGCACATGCTCTTATTCAGCATCCAATATTTCATGCTATTTTTCCTATAGCCAAGATTCAGAAACCCAGGAATGAAGGGGTGAAAATAAAAGTAACACCACTCATTATTATCCCTCAGAAAAAAAAAAACGTTTGCTTTCTGTTTCTGCAAGGTTATGCTCTGATGGCCTAGAGGTCTTAATTCCAGAGGGAGGAATGCCTCCACCAGGAGACACGACAATGATTCCACTGAGCTGGAAGCTAAGATCGCTACCTGGCCACTTTGGGATCCTCATGCCTCTGAGTCAACAGGCAAAGACGGGAGTGACTGTGCTGGCTGTGGTCACTGATTCTGACTACCGATGGGAACTTAGATTGCTACTCTGCAAAGCTAAGAAAAAGCATGTCTGAAATACAGGAAATCCCTTATAGTGTCTGCTGACCTCTGACTAAGGGCAATGGAAAACCACAGCATCCCAATTCAGGCAAGACCAGAAATGGTCCAGAATCTTCAGGAATAAAGATTTGGGTCGTAGATTTACAACCAGCTGGAATGCTTGCTGAAGGCAAAAAGTACAGGGTGGGCAGTCAAGAAAAGATTGTTGAAAAGACAGATACAATCATGTGACCAGTTATAGAAACTAGGACTATACTTTTCATAAGTATTTACTGTTTGTTTTGTTTTAATACATTATATTTACCTCCTTGCTGGGAAAGAGGTTACTACACTTTTGATTGTTCACAAAATATAGGTGTATTATATTAGGCAGAATTAGGACCTTGTTATTGCCTTTATTTGGAGGCTAAGTATGATTTAAGGAGATAGAGATAAGCGCCAGACTGACAAAGAATGGACTTGTGATGGTTAATTTCATGTGTCAACTTGATTGGATGATAGGGTAACAGATGTTCGACTAAATATGATTTCTGATTGTGTCTGTGAGAAAGTTTCCAGATAAGATTAGCATTTAAATAAGGGGCCCATTGTGCTTTCCAATGTGAGTGGACATGATTCAATCTATTGAGTGCTTAAAAAAACAAAACCTGGAGTAAGGGAGGCTTTGCCCCTTCTGCCTGACTGCTAAATTGAAACATCAGTCTTCTCCTGCCCTCAGACTGGGACTTACACTGTTGGCTCTCTTGAGTTTCTGGCTTGCAGATGACAGATCGTGGGACATCTTGGCCTCTGCAACTGCATGAATCAATTCCTCATAATAAATCTGATCATGTGTCTCCTGTTGGTTCTGTTTCTCTGGAGAACTCTAAATAATATGCAGAGCTTGCAAGATCGTGTATCTGCTGGCATCTCAAAACCTACTGCTTACCACTCATTCTCCTACTTTTCCCTCCGGCTGTACTAAGTTAGATCCCACAGCCAGAAGTAACATTCTCCTTCTCACATTCTGAGCCTTCATACATGTTGTTTCTTCTGCCTCGGATGCTCTTCTGCCCATTTCTGCCCAGACGTTTTCCTTGTGTGCTTTTCCATATCTCACGGGTCTCCCTTTTGTTATCTCATCCTGTCATGCTTTTCCTAACCCAGTCCCCAGTGTCAAGTTAAACACCCTTCTGATTTTGTCTCATGATAGTTCCCTCACATATTAATGAGAGAATGTGTTCTCTTTCCGGGCCCATGAGGGGCATAGTTTTAAGGGCAAGAATTTCCCAGCGTCGTGCCTCTCCTCCCATCTCTCTCCATCTGGGAGTGTTAACGGTTTATGTTTGAACTTCGCGGGCACGGGAAGAAACGAAAAGTCAATCACCCCAGCGGAAGTTTAAAGGAACCCCTTTCACTGGCCAGAGGAACTCGGGAAGGTGGGAATTTCTCCCAGGATAAATTCCCCTGCTCCTTCACCCATGACTCTCTGGAATCCTTCCAGTATTTCCCCTCTGCCCCTTCCACACTCTTTGTGGAAGCCTTTCACCTCTTCTCTTTCCTTCTCTTTTCTCTACCTAAATAAAATCACCTTTCTGCAACACTTCCTGGGTCCCATATTTACTTCTACGAGCATACGGTGCACCTGCAGTGGCCCCACCGCTTACTCTTTAAGAGATTGGAGGCCAAGAACCCACAGGAGCTGTGCCTCGCCAGCACTCAAGAAAAAACCCGGTTAGATTAACACTCAACAGGATGTGTAGGATTGCCTGAATAATTTTAGGTATGGATTCCTCTATGATACCAAACATGTATGTCTTCCCCTTAAGATTGTGTGTGGCTCTGAGTGCTCTTTTATGTATATAGTGGATGTTCAGAGAATGTTTGCTGCATTCAAAATGTCTTTGAACAGTTGCTCAAATTGATTTCCTTGTTATGAATAGAATAAAATGGCTAGGTGAAGTTATCCATTGTACATCCTTAAATTGAAGTTGGTAGACTGAGTTTCATATGAGAAATCTTTCAGTGTCATTATCAAAATGAATCACACATTTTTAGAATAAAATGAAAACTGAGAAAATCATATAAATAATTTGTGAGAGAATTTTACCTTTGCCTTGAAAATCAAATCTATCTGGTGTAAAATACCTACCTAGTCACAAAACTACAGAAAAAATATGCACACTGTTTTAGATACAATTGATGGCCGTGGTCTGACACCTTATTAATTTAACTATGAAACTGTTCTCTTTTTTTTTTAACAATACTTACCAAATCTACTGACATCTCAAAACCCATCACTTATCACTCAGTAGGTGCACATATATGTAGCATCACTGATTTCAGCAAGAATAACAATAATGTAAAGTGTACTAAGTAGAATTACACATGGCTTTGTATACAATCAAATAAATAAAATATTTTATTAGAAAAAATAATAGCTTAATGTTTAAAATGTGTTAATTTTTTGCAGCTTACAAGATGACAAAATAATTCAAGAATAGAGAAATGACTCTTTTCATATTGATTTTATTATACTAGCAGTAAGAGACTCTTAGAATTACCAATAATAAATGAATTAAAAATATCTCATTTTTAATAACTAGGTGAAATTCAAAACATCTTTTAATTTGAATTAAGCAATTTTTTTTTTGCTCCTAAAATATGTTTGACATGGCACTGGAAAATAAACCTTGAGAGAGACAAGTCTGCCTTCAGAGTTGACATAAAGAAAAAATAAAAGTAGTTGGACACCCATTTACATGTACTGTGGACAACACTGATATAAAGTTGTAGACGCACTAATTTAATTATCCTGAACAAAGAAGAAAACCCTGACTTGAGCGTAATTTTTAAATCACCAGCTATGGATGAGGAAACAGAATCCTGGAGGGGTCAGCAGCTTGCCCAAGGTCACGTGCCTAGTAAGTGCTACTGCCAGAGTCCAGACTCAAGCAATCTGGTCCCATCGTCCATGCTCACATCACACACAAGCTGGGCTGCAAAATGGTCACAAATGCATAAAATGCAAGTCAAACTATGAGTACAAATTTTTCAACTAAAGCCCCTATGCATTCACGTATGATGTTTTTGACTGTCCTCTTCCTCTTCTGAGTTTTCTCTCTTTTCTCCTAAAACGTTACATTTAATTGGAGAAAACTTTATAATTACGTGCAGATTTAATAAATAATACAAAGAGACCCGTTCATACAGTTCACCTAGTTTTCACCAGTGGCAACATTTTGCAAACTTACAGGACAGGATCACAACCAGGATACTGATATCGCTCCAGTTAAGACGGAAGGCCGCCGGGCACGGTGGCTCAAGCCTGTAATCCCAGCACTTTGGGAGGCCGAGACGGGTGGATCACGAGGTCAAGAGATCGGGACCATCCTGGTCACCATGGTGAAACCCCGTCTCTACTAAAAAAAACCACAAAAAATTAGCTGGGCATGATGGAGCATGCCTGTAATCCCAGCAACTCGGGAGGCTGAGGCAGGAGAATTGCCTGAACCCAGGAGGCGGAGGTTGCAGTGAGCCGAGACTGCGCCATTGCGCTCCAGCCTGGGTAACGAGCGAAACTCCGTCTCAAAAAAAAAAAAAAAAAAAAAAAAAAGACAGAGGGCCGCCGCTGGGATCACTGCCGACCGCCCCTTTTCTGGTCTTTTTGCTAGAAAGAGCTGGCTTTTCTTGGGAACCTTCTTTCGGTCTGCACCTGTTGTTACTGGGTTGCTAACTCCACATCTGGGAAATGTGAGGAAAAAAGAGAACTCACAGAACTGGCCTCCACCACCACGTCATTTCTTGAGTCCTAAGTCCCTGGCCTATTTGTCAATTCTCCACCTTCCAGAGTTTCCTTTTGTTTGTTTTGTGATGTAAAGCCCATGGCATTTATTTAGTCGTAGCAGAGAAACAGGGACAAATATTGGCTCTATCTTTCCTGAGGCAAAGTCTCATTTAAAAAAAAAAAACTGGCTAATTCATAGTTTGATTTCCATACTCAACTCCCACTCCCGTCCTGGGAAAGTTATCAGCATAGCTTGCTTATCCATTCTCTATTTTCCATCCCATCTAGTGATGATCTTGATGATAACATTTATCACTGAATACAGTTACGGTATGCTTACCTATCTGTAAAACTCGGAGCAAACCTTCTAACTTGCAATTTGGGATACCAAAATCGCATCGAAGATTGTAATTTCTCAAACTCCTTCAGTTTCTGGTGTGTGTAGTGGAGAGGCTGGTGGGGGGACTCTTAGCTGGGAATGCGCCAAGGGCCTGTTGGAATAGAAGCAATATAAAAGCAGCTCTGTGAGGAATCTAATCTATACTAAGGACACAAGAGTACAGGGTCACCTCCACAAAACTTTTCTCATGCAAACAGAGTTTTAACCCTTTTGTTTGCCTGAGTTCTCCGGAAATAGGTGGTATGCCTCGCCACTCATAACTTCGAACGTTTCCTCTTCAGGGCCACTGTCCCTGGTTGTTTCCTGAGCTCTGTCACTAAGGTTGTATTTCAGTCAGCCCTCCCCATTCATAGGTCCACATCTATGAATTCGAACAAAACAGATGAAAAATATTGAGTAAAAATTCCACACAGTTCGTTTTTTTTTTTTTTTTTTTGTTTTTGAGACGGAGTTTCACTCTTGTTACCCTGGCTGGAGTGCAATGGCGCGATCTCGGCTCACCGCAACCTCTGCCTCCTGGGTTCAGGCAATTCTCCTGCCTCAGCCTCCCAAGTAGCTGGGATTACAGGCATGCACCACCATGCCCAGCCAATTTTTTGTATCTTTAGTGGAGATGAGGTTTCACCATTTTGACCAGGATGGTCTCGATCTCATGACCTCGTGATCCACCCGCCTTGGCCTCCCAAAGTGCTGGGATTATAGGTGTGCGCCACTGCGCCCGGCCCACACAGTTCTAAAAACAAAAAAACACCACCTGGAATGGAACTTCTGTGTGCCGAGTAACATGTCGAATGCATGCAAACGAAGTGACGTGTAGGTGTGGTATGAGGTATTGTGAGTATTCTAGAGATGACTGAGGCTGTGCTGGAGGATGTGTGGAGGTGATGTGCAAATGCTGTCGGGCCTTGAGCATCTGAGGATATTGGTATCTGCGAGAGGATCCCAGAGTCAATCCCCCATGTATACGGGGGATGCCTTTATTTTGCCAGGACTTTCATGAGAAAGCACCACAGAATGGGCAGCTTACCCGGCAAAACCAGCACCTTACAGTTCTGGAGCCTCAAAGTCTATGATCAAATTGCCAGCAGGGTGGGCTGTGAGGGAAGGTCTGTTGGCCTCCCTTCTCACTCTTGACATTTTCTTGACTTGTATCAACAGGACTCTTGTTCATGGCATTCCTCCTGTCTATAAATCTTTAGCAAATTTCCCTCTTGATATGGACACCAGTCATGTTGGAATAGGTCACCCCACTGATTTTGTTTTTCCGTAATTACCTTTTTAAAAACCCCTGTCTCAAAATAAGGCTACATCTTAAGGTATTGAGGGATGAGACATCAATATATAACTTTGGGGAAGACACAGTGCAATCTATAGCAAAGGTCGTAGATCTAAACAGATTTCTATTGCCTTTAAGAACCAAATTTCCTACTAGACTATACAGTAGACAGTGATCAAATCATTCCATCTCCTCTCCATGTCTATCTTTAATGTAAATCTGTACTTAAATATTTTGGAATGTTAAAGATTTAAATAATTTACATGAATAAAAAAGCTCTTACAAATTATTTTGTCTCTATTTCTTTCCTTTTCCAACATTTTTCCGTCTTTGCTTTTCACTGTCTTCTTTGAGAGGCAGCATTGTATAATGATGGAAAGGACGATATCAGATGGTCACAGTTAACTTCCAGAATATACTTGTCAGGTATGTGCCTGTGAATATGTTATTTAAAAGACAACTGGTCACATTAGCTCAGGTCTGCAACCCCAGTATTTTGGGAGGCTGAGGTAGGTGGGTCGCTTGAGCCTAGGAGTTCAAGACCAGTCTGGGCAAATGGTAAAATCCCATCTCTACTAATAACACAAAAAATTATCTGGGCATGGTGGTGCATGCCTGTGGTCCCAGCTACCCAGGAGACTAAGGTAGGAAAATCACCTGAGCCCCAGGAAATCAAATCTGCAGTGAACTGTAATCGTGCCACTGCTCTCTAGCCTGGCTGCCTGAAGTGAGATCCTATCTCTAAATAAATAAATAATAAATAATAAAGCAGTCTTCACCTCACTTACTTAAAATGGGAAAAGCAGTGCTACTGACTGCATAAGGTTGTTGTGAGGAGCAATGTGACATCTTCCAATCTCCAAGCTTCCAACTCTAGAAAATTGCATGTATATTATAGTAAAATTGACTTTTTATCTCTTTTGGTGGTCACTTGATATTGCCTTTTTTTTTCTTTTTTTTTTAGACTCTCGCACTGACACCCAGGCTGAGTCCAGTGGTGTGATCTCGGCTCACTATAACCTCTGCCTCCTGGGTTCACCTCATTGTCTTTTTTAAAATAAGTAGAAATTTTCGTTATGCTTCATATGCTAAGTGATTTTTATTTATATTTTGAATATTTTGAGTTTTTCTAATTTTGGAATTTAATTGGCAAACAACCATTGTACAAGTTCATGGGGAACACAGTGATCTCTCAATACACAAAATGTATAGAAATCAAGTCAGAGTAATTAGCATACATTTCAAACATTTATCATGTTTGATACGTGTTATCTTTGTGTTAGCAACATTCAATATCTTCCTTCTAGCTAGTTGAAATGATGTATGACTGTTAACTCCAGTCATCCTATGGTGACACAGAACACAGATTTTTTTCTGCTATCCGCTGTGGTTTGGAACTTTTATTGGAATATTGAATGTGAGACTCTGGTTCTGATTTGTATTCTATAGGAAATGTTGATATTTTTGTAGGCTGCGGTTGAAATGCCAGCTGTTTTCGGATCCTTTGCTGTGCTATTCTGTGCTCTCTGGTGGTCAGTCTGGGATCTGGCCAGAGGTCCCCACTTGGCTTAGTTCCTGTATCTTTGGTATGTAATTAAGATGAAGTCTACACAGGCTGGCTAAAGACGGAGTTCACACAATTACATTATAGGGTTATTTTCTTGAGCTTCTCCTTTCCCACCATTTCTCAGTGTTTGTCCCTTCCCAGGGTTCCCCTTTTCAATCCTGTCCAGAAATGATTTATTTTCCTGATTTGCCTCTGTGACCTGGAGCTGAGCAGTGAGAGGACCCACAGAGAGGAACAAACACTACAGAGGTGGCATTGCCGTGTTTCAGCCACAACTCCACAAAGCAAATGGAAGGATTCTTCCCTCAGCATTTTGACACTTCCAGCTCCACTTCTGAAGCTGTTGCTTTGCCATTGCTTCTGCATAAGACAGCCCAGGCGCTGAGGCATGAGCAAATAGATAAAATGGAAAGAAGAAAATTCCTGGAGGATTTCCCCTATTCTCTTTGAGCTTTAAAAGTTTCCTTTTCCACTGTGTGAGCAAGAACTAGAGAGCCTTTTCTGGCTCTCTCTAAGCTCACACCACAGTGGTTTGGATTATGTTTCTTTAAGGAGGATACTAGAAGGAAAACAATATCCACTTTATGACTGTTTGGTGCTGTTCAAATTCTAGTATTCACTGTACTGCCTAACACATACAAATACACCCACCCACCCACTCACACACAATCACACTATGCATATAATGTACATACTGTTCAGAATTCTCAACAGCTACATATGCATTTTGTCAAAGTTTTATAGCTGAGTTAGGTGAGAATTAATTTTTTTATTGCATTTTAGGTTTTGGGGTACACGTGAAGAACATGCAAGATAGTTGCATAGGTACATACATGGCAGTGTGATTTGCTGCCCTCCTCCCCATAACCTACATCTGGCATTTCTCCCCATGCTATCTCTCCCCAACTCCCCACCCCTGCTGTCCCTCCTCTATTTCCCCCCAACAGACCCTAGTGTGTGATGCTCCTCTCCCTGTGTCCAGGTGTTCTCATTGTTCAACACCCACCTATGAGTGAGAACATGTGGTGTTTGATTTTCTATTCTTGTGTCAATTTGCTGAGAATGGTGGTTTCCAGGTTCATCCATGTCCCTACAAAGGGCAGGAACTCATCCTTTTTTATGGCCACATAGTATTCCATGGTGTATATGTGCCACATTTTCCCTGTCTAGTCTATCATCAACGGACATTTGGGTTGGTTCCAGGTCTGCTATTGTAAACTGTGCTGCAGTGAACATTTGTGTGCATGAGAATTAATAAAAATAAGTGTGTGTTTACTCTATCTTGCCCAAATTCATTTTAGATATTTTAATTTGCATTATTATTAATAAGCGTTTTTAAATGATTCTGTTTGCTATTTATATTTTTCATCATGAATTATACCCTCTTGCTATCAGCATTTTTTTTTCCTGTTGGATATCTGTTCTCCTCATTTATTTTACGAGTTCTTTCTTACTGTGTTAGGTAACAATACTTGACCACACGTACTGAACCAGGAGTGTGCCTGCTCCTTTCAAAGGCCGAGCCCATCCAGCCTTGCTTTGAATTCCTTTCACTGTTGCTTTATTCGTGAATTTACATCTGTAGTTATTTCCCTGTCTTCTCTTTTATCTCTAATGTCACTTTCTTTCTCAGAGCATTTCTTCGGCATAAAACCATGCTATACTATACTTACGTAAGAAATTGGCCCTTGACTTCACCTTTTCTTTCATAATATCTCCCTATTTCTCTACCAATTTTACAGAAAAAAATAAGGTAAACATCTTTCATTGCCTATTTAACATGCTTTATTCAATCCTCTAATTCTTGAAACTTATTTTTTTTCCCACCACTCCCCTGAAATTGCTCTTGCCGAGGTTAAAACTCTCCTCCATGCAGCAGGATTCAATCATCATTTCTCATCTTAATCTCTTTTAACACATTCTCTTGGATTCCTCAGCAGCCTTCACTTCCATGTTCCTGCTGAGATGCCTTTGATGGTCCCTTCCTCTCCCTGCCTGTGCATGTTGGGGTCACCCTTGGCTCCATCCTGACCATGCTTTTCTTCTTATTTTATATTCATGATAAAAATTCTTAACAAACTAGGAAGGTAAAGGAACTTCCTCAACCTCATAAAAGATATCTACAAAAATCTGATGAGCAACATTATATGTAATGGTGAAAGACTGAATGCTTTATTCATAAGATCTGAAACAAGCAGAGTTGTTCCCTTTTAATTCCTCTTCAAGAAAGTATTGAAAGTCCTCAGCAATGCAATAAGGCAAAGAGAAGACGTAAAAAGCAGACAGATTAGAAAGAAATAAATAAAGCCGTATTATTTTCAGATGACATAATTATCATGTTAGATATTCACAAAGAGCAACAAAGAAACTACTAGAACTAATAAGTGAGTTTAGAATCACCATGAGCCATAGGTAAACTTTTAAAAATCAAACTAGTGATATGCAATTTAAAACTTTTTAAAATGTTATTTAAAATAGACCAGGGACACGATAAAATTATTTTGTATAAATCTTCCAAAATGTATGCAAGACCTGTGTATTAGTCCATTTTCACCCTCCTAATAAAGACAGACCTGAGACTGGGAAGAAAAAGAGATATAACTGTAATTACAGTTCCACATGGCTGGGGAGGACTCGAATCATGGTGGGAGGTGAAAGGCAACTCTTACATAGAGAAAATGAAGGAGAAGCAAAAGCAGAACCCCCTGATAAACCCATCAGATCTCAAGAGAGTTATTCACTATCACAAGACTAGCACAGGGAAGACCAGCCCCCTATGACTCAATTACCTCCCCCTGGTTCCCTCCCACAACATGAAGGAATTCTGGGAGATAGAAGTCAAGTTGAGATTTGGGTGAAGGCACAGCCAAACCAAATCAACCTGTGTACTAAAGAATACAAAACACTGATGAAGGAATATGAAGAATTTTTTTTCAGATGCTCTTCACCAGTTCTTCAGTGTCCTATCTCTAGGAATATGAAAAATTTTTAAATAGAGAGATATTTCACATTGATTGACTGAAAAGTTCAATATTATTGACAATATTATTTCAGTGTTAATTCTTCTAAAATTGATCAATAGATTCAACTGAAATTGACACAATATAGTAGCAAAAATTTTTGTAGAAATTAAAAAGATTATTCTAAAATTTATAAAGAAATAAAAACAAACAAATAATTTTAAAAAAGAAGAACAATGTTGGAGAAATTACACTATTTAATTAAAAGATTTATTATAAAGCTACAATATTTAAAACATAGTACATTTGAAGAAGCGATTTACATATAGAATCAATGGAACAAAACAGTTTATAAATTGAACGATATAGAAAGTCAATTGACATTTAGACAAAGACAGATGCAAAGGCAATTCAATGGGAAAGAGTAGTTTCTCAACAAATGATGATAGAAGAATTGGTTATTTATAAGAGAAGAAAATAAAATCTGATAAGTATCTTGCATTCTATTAAAATTAACTCAAAATGGACTATAAATTAAAATGCCAACATTTTGCAAAAGAGATAACATTAAAGGCATGGACAATAATAATTTACTAAGTGAAATTAAAAGATACTCAACTAGAATACTTTGATGAGAAAAAGCAATTGTGGAAATGATGTCAGTGAGCAGAAACAACACTCTCAGTAAGGTTTATAATCTGTAAAAGAAGGAATAGGAATAGGACTGTGGCTGGAGGGGGAAGTGAGAACAACAAGATTTTTTGAAAGTTGGAGATAATAGATTACATTTGCATTTCCATATGACTGCTGCACTAGAGAAGAAAAAAATGATGATTCAACAGGCAGAAGGAATAACTTTAGCAATAAAATATTGAAATATTGACATCACAAAATGGTGCAATGGGCTTTGGTTATCTCTCCAAAGTTAATTTTACCCTGGTCCTTGAAGAGTATCAGTAGAATTTGGTCAGAATTGATTGACCTTACTTCCCAATTCAAGATGAACATTTAATGGCCAAAGCCCACCATCATTTCCTCAGTGATGTTTTTTGCAAACCCCAACCTAAACAAATGGCAGTTTTCTGAACACACTGACTCAGTAGTCCCCTAACCCTCCCAAACTGAGGGATCAGATTTGAATGATTATTGAAGGGGACAGGCTTCTTAAGAGTGAATGTGGAGAAGTGGTAGTCCATATTCCTGTGGACAGGAAGGAAGCCATTTTAGCATGGCGCAACCAGTCGGGAGAGCTTCAGAGAAAAGTGACGCATCAAGAGAATTGCAGATAAATCAAGCAAGAGTCCGAATCACACCTTTTATGAAATTTGCTCTCCCTTGAAATATGGAGATATGAGTCAATAATAAATCTTTTAGTTTTATGTTGATTTTATCTGGGTTTTCTATTACCTACCCTTTCCCCTACACACACACACAAACACACACAAACACACACACACACACACCCTCACATAAAGCAGGTTGTCCCTTTTGAGTTTGCATTCTCAATGTGGTCAGTATTACTTAGTTTTTGGGGAGCAAGATATCTCGCCCTTTTTATGTGTAAAGCACAAATGTGGATACAGATATATAGTTCATAGACAGATATCCAATATACCTGTTGTGTTAAAATTAGGGAAATGTGTCTAAAACCATTTTTGAAATAAAAGGTGGAGAAATACTGCTTTATGGAGCATGAAGACACCCTTCTTTGTAACAGGAATGAAGACAGATGCTTAAGCACAGATGCACCTACACTAGTAGATTTGGTGAAAGTCCTATGAAGGAATACTAGTATCTTCTCTTTTTCCTTTGTGAAGAAAGAAATGTGATTTCTGCTCAGTGAAGATGCATGTAGAAAATTTTGGAGTCCTGGGAGGAGCTTATGTCACAGTCATCTCACCAAAAACTGGGGCTGCAGCCATCTGGGCAGTACTGAGCGCCTCATCCCGCCTGTGAGCCTGTAGCCGCTAAGGTCCTGCTCCTCCCCACTGGCCAGGATCGTCATTCTCATCCATGTGACACAGGCTATTCACAGCTTGTACATTTTCCAGAAATGCCGTTGTTGTAAAGCTGTTTACAGAGCTTGTCCGCCTACTAGGAAATTTGGTAATGTCTGCCGTTCACATCTTTGATAAATGCAAGTCCCTGATTTACATTGGCAGTCAGTATTGACCACAGCTGAAGGCACCTTCATTTAACAGTAGACTCTACCTTTATGATGGAGTTGTAAATACACATAAAGGTATAATTTTATTCTCATGGGACAGCGCATAGACCTATATCTATGTTAATGTGTAGATTCAAACAAGAAACAACATAGTGAAAAATGCTAAGTGCTTTTTTTCTCACAGATGTGCACAAGAATGTGATTAAAAACATATCGTTTTAGTAATACTCATTGTTGATGAGTTGAAACATTATAGAAACAAATACATGAAAAAAGCTATCCCATTTAGGATTTCTATCTTCCATGGACAAATGGGGCAATGATTTAACTCATACCTCTATCATTCTTTTTAGTTTTCTTTTCTTTCTGGAGAAAATGCAAAATTCTAAGAATTTTTAAAAAAATGTTTACTCTTGTGAAAAAGCAAAAAGTATGAAAAATTTCAAAGCCAAGTGCCTAAAATAAATTATTATAAACTTTAAGGGGACACTTTTTCCCTTATTTTAAAATTAATCTTTAAAGCGAAAATCTTAGTAAAATAAATTCAATACAATATTTAAATTTTCTGTTATCCAGGAACACACAAAAATAAGCATATTATCATTTCTTTCCTGCAACTAATTAAAGGAAGAACTATTTTTAACCATTCACACCCGGCACTTGCCAACTTTTCCTTCCCAAGGACTCATGTATCAATGGCTCGAGCTCAGCAAATTTGTCCTGTCTCCTGTGCCCATCCAATATGTTTCACTTGGCACCAAGTATGCACCTCATTCTCATCAGCAAGTAGGTGGCAGGTGTGCAACTGATTTCTCAGGAAGAATATGATTTAGAATGATATGTACCCTTCTGTTTACTCAACCAACATTATATTATAGTAAAAATCTTAGACCTTAGCCTCAGAGTCTTCAACAAAATAGCAAGTACCTAACATTTCTTTCTTCATTGTACAGTAGAAAAGACCAAGCTGATGCATATAGACAGGTAGAAAAAATTGTTTCATTTAAAAATAGATGGCAAATAAAGACTGAATATATTCAAGATATACAAGATGTAATTTCCCTAAAAACGAGAAGCAATTTGAGAATTTGACACATTATTTACTATACATAGACAAGTCTACATTTAACATTGCCTCAAGATTTTGCTTGAAATGCTCAATCTAAATGATTATTACCCCTCTCAGGCCCAAAAGCAGATGTTTTCGAACTTAAAAGTGGATGTGTCTCTGCTGATTTCCAGAACAAACTTTAAGGGGAAAAAAACTACAGAGGCATCATGAAATCGTGAGTGAAAAAAATTCATGCAGTACTGAAAAATGAAGTTTACCAAAATAACTAGGTTGTTCCTTTCCAGTGACTTTATCCTAGTAAATGACCAGAGATTTAAAGTATGATTTCTATGTCTTAACATAACAATGCCTATCACTCATTATATATACTAGGAAAACTGAAATAAAATAAATATCCAGTGATAGTAGCTTGTCCAAATATATTGCAGTATGGTTGTAGACACTGTTCAGACTTATTATTATAAGTTTTATTATTATTTTATTATTACTTATTATTATATATCTGAAGAATATTCAATTACATAGAAAAATATTACTTGAAATTATGATCAAAGCGTTATGTAAAAAATGGATGGTATTTTCAAGCGGCATATGTGAATATGTATACACACATACACTGACACATAAACATAAACATGTATTTAAAGAAATACTGCAGTTTGGCCTTGCTGTAGACATGGAGAAATTATCAGAGGTTCTTTTGCAAGAATATTAAAGAGTAGACTTGGATTTTAGAGAGAATGATCTGACATCATTACGAGGGAATTATTGCAGGGTCCATAGCTGGGGCAAAGAGAATAATTAGAAAGTTATTGTGCTAGACCCACTTGGGGAAAAACAAACACATAAGGATTTGAGCTAAGGCACTAAGGGAATAAAGCTAGAAAAAGAAAAAGAAATGAAAGACTGAAGTGAGAAAATAGCGCCAACCATGTCACTGTAAATGGCAAAGTGTTTGGCATCTCTGCGTTCTGTGCATCTGCATGTATCTGTGTATCTGCGTTTGCACTTTGGGATGAGAAGCTCTCGATGACTGTGTGTGTTATTTGAAGTTTCTCAGAACTAACTCCCAGACTCAAACACACAGAAAGAAAATGTCTCAAGGCTCCCTGAAGGAAGAACTTCATCCTATCGCCACTCTTTGCTTCTCCATCTTCCAGTACAGTGCTTGTTCCACGGTGGAAAAGAAGTCAATCTTATTTATTTACAATTGATTGGAAGAATGCAGGAAGGTGCTCTGCTCCTTTCCGAAGCAAGAAGGTTATCTTTGACTTTGCCACAGAGTCAGCTTCCTAAAGTCTCTTTTACACAGGTTCACGTGTATGCTATTTCTGTATGTCATTAAATAAGGTTCAATATTGACAGTAATATACATTGAACCCAACTCTAAGACACCTTATAGCTACTTACAGCATTTACAATTGGGACAAATATGCTGTGAGAATAAGGAAACAATGTATTTCCCCGAAGATTCTATTAGTTGCCAAGAATCCAATATTGGTCAGGAACTTTAGCTGAATTTTCACTCCTTCCTTCCTTCCTGTATACACTTCACAAAGACCAATTGCCTCCCATGTAAGCAGAAGATGATCAATATCAGTCACTTTCCTTGACTAGCATCGGGTCTACGAAAGTTCACAGTGGTCGAGTTTGACAAAACATTTCACCTTGCCTGATGTAAAAGTTATTGAACTTGATTTGGACACCGAGACACACCATTACAAATGCTTCAGTTGCTACAGGACTTACTAAAAAAAGCAGATGCTGGAATCAAGAACTTAGAAGTGCAAGCACCGGTCAAGTGAGAGTCCTGAAACTTACAGGGATGGTGCTGTATGGAGGGCTGGGGGAATTGCAGAGGATGAAGTCAAGGAAGGGCTCACATTTAATAGATTTGGGGGCTTGAGGGCCACATTTGAATAAATGGCCATTTTTCTGAATGAAAGAAAAATTTATAGAATAATTGCGTCATTAAATTTCAAACACAGGTATTTAAAAATCACACTTTTTTAGTGTAATGATAGTTTTATTTTAAAAACGATACATTGTCATTGTAGAAAATTTGAAAATACAAAAAAGCAAAAAAAAAAGACTAAAATGGTTATAATGCTATAATCTAAAAATGATCAATGTCTACATTTTGAAGTATGTGTTAAACTGCTTTAGTGTGCATATGTATTTAAGTTTGTATGTGCTTGTGTCTGATATGTAGTATTTGTACTCTGCTTTTTTTCAATTAACATTATATTTAAAACTTCTCTTTTCTTTTTTGAGACTGAGTCTCACTGTCACCCAGATTGGAGTGCAGTGGCACAATCTCAGCTCACTGCAACCTCTACCCCCAGGTTCAGGTGATTCTCCTGCCTCAGCCTCCTGAGTAGCTGGGATTACAGGTGCATGCCACCATGCCCGGTTAATTTTTGTATTTTTAGCAGAGATGGGGTTTCACCATGTTGGCCACGCTGGTCTTGAACTCCTGACCTTAAGTGATGCCTCCCAAATTGCTGGGATTACCACTATGCTCTGTCTATTCAAAGCTTTTAGAAGACTTTAAAATGCCCATTTATTTTGACTACATAGGCTGAAATAATATGGGTTTTTATTATTTATTGAAATAATATATTTAGGACACTTGGATTATTTTTAATATTGTGTTTTTATGACAAATATCAGGCCACACATGCATAAGGATAATTATTGAAAAACATCTATGATTATTTTTACAGTGTGCATTTCTGGAAGTTACATTATGGGAACTAAAATTTTAAGAATAGTTATCTGCATTAGAGTAGCAATGTAATTTAGGGGTAGAGCACAGATCCTGGAGTAGACAGCCATGATTTCAAATTCTAGTTATTCTACCTATCTGCTGCGAACATAGGCAAGTTACATGAGCTCCTAATATTTTATTTTTTCTGATACATGATTAGACATGAAAATAGTTTAGCTTTATGAGATTTATAGACAAAATAAATAAGATGCACATTATTTCTCAGTAAAAAATGAATGAATGGAATAAGCATTCCATAAATGTAAGATTGTCTTCAGTTTTAAATAAAATAATGTCCAGTATGAAATGTGTTGTGATCCCCAAATTTCTCCTAGATTCCCATGCTTTTTAAATGTTAGCTGAGATTCTATTTGGGAATTTAAAATGCCTCTGATGTCTAAGGATGAATCGATTTAGGTGACTCACAGGTGTGTTCCTGTTTTCAAAATTGGCTTAAAGTCTTGGCTTAGTGGCTGGGAAGGTAAATATGCCATATCTGTGATGGGAACACAATTGTGTCGAGTATATTTGAAGAGAATAAGAAATAGTTTTGCTGCATTCCATAAATGCTGAGCTCTTGATTCCAAACTTTCCAGAAACAAAATAAACTTCAACAATTTTTATTATACTGTGTGGAGATGAGAGAATATAATCATGGTATAGCAGCCTCTCAGTTTTGTTTTTTTTTTAAGTTCTGACCTGGGAATGTGACTATGAGTAGTTCATAGCTTAGGTCTGGTTATTTTCAAATATTTTCTAAGATGACCTTGAATCTATTCTGCACCACTTCTGCCATCAGTGAGTAGCTTGGAGATGTAGAACTGTGAATCCTTGTTATAACAATGTATAAACCTAGTGCAAAGATATAAGAAAACAGGCATTTTTCAATTTTATGGTACAACTTCAACAAATGATAGAAGAAAAATCTTCATTTTTCCTTTCCACATGTGATTACATCAGGGCTTCACTTTACCTCTTTCTGATAGTAATGTTACTAAGATATTTTTTGTATTAAGCACGAATAATGCACGAATATATTTAAATCTGCTATTTTATTCTTAGTGACTGTCACCATCTAGACCATGATTACCACATCAGGCATCATCAAGCCATGCCAATGTAAAAGGAAAATAAAGCTTGGGGCCCCAAAATCACTAAGCTAAAGGGAAACCTCAAGCTGAGAATCTCTTAGCCTCCCATTGTACTCAAAGTCGCCCCTCTGCTCATTGAGATCAATGTGTATCTGATTGCCTTATTTGGAGAGGCTAATCAGAAACTCAAAAGAATGCAACTGTCTGTCTCTTATCTACCAGTGGCCCAGAAGCCCTCTGTCCACTTCTAGTTGTCCGCCTTTGCCTCAAGTTGTCTCACCTTCCAGGACTGAACCAATGTATATCTTACACATATGGATGGATGTCTCGTGTCTCCCTAAAATGTGTAAAACCTAGCTGTGCCCCAACCACCGTAGGCACTTGCCGTCACAGCCCCCTGAGGCTGTGTCATGGGTGTGTGTCCTCAATCTTGGCAGAATAAACTTTCAAACTAACATCTGTCTCAGTTTTGGGGGGTTCACACCCAATAATTTTTGTTTCAGGTTGAGATTGCAAGTTAAATGAAGAAAAGAAAGAAATGCCACTGTAATAGTTGAATGTTTATTGTTATTCAGGGAAAATCATGTTAGACTTCCCAGCTGAAAATAACAAGCATGATCAATGAGATGCAAGGCTAGAGAGCAAAATTCACACCCTTGAGAGGCTTCAGTGGAAACAGGTTGCAAATTGTGTTTGCAGGCAGATGCAGAAAATGGACTTTTATTCCCTTTCTGATGACATCACCAATGCTGTTAGGGTTTCAACAAAATCTCCACAATTTAGAGAACATCTATTAAGCTTTTGAAATGAGGAATTGATAATTCATATACAAGCTTCTGCAACCAGTCTTGAAGAGATTGCCCAATATTCCAAATTGAGCACACCTTTTCTTCTTCAAAGTCCAGTCATCTTCAACCCACTTTAGTAGACCCAACAATAGGCACCTACCCACTCCAGTAGATACTTACCAAACAGTAGACATCTAACACACTCCAGTAGATACTGACCAACTCCAGTAGACACCTGCCAACTCTAGTAGGCATTACAACTTCAGTAGACATCTACTTACTCCAGCAACATATGCCCACTCCAGCAGACATATCTACTCCAGTAGACACCTACCCACTCCAGTAGACATCTGCTCATTCTAGTAGACATCTACTCACTCCAGTAGACATCTACCAACTTCAGTAAATATCTACCAGCTTCAGTAGACATCTACCAACTTCAGTAGACATCTACTTACTCCAGTAGACATCTGCTCACCCCAGTAGACATACATACACTCCAATAGACACCTATCCACTCCAGTAGACATCTACTCACTCCAGTAGACACCTACCAACTTCAGTAGATATCTACTTACTCCAGTAGATATATGCCCACTCCAGTAGGCACATATCAACTCCAGCAGACACCAGTCAACTCCAGTAGACATCTACTTGCTCCAGTAGACATTTACCAACTTCAGTAGAAATCTACTTACTCCAGTAACATATGCCCACTCCAGTAGACACCCGTCAACTTCAGTAGACACATACCCATTCCAGTAGACATCTACCAAATTCAGTAAACCAGTAGATATATGCTCTCTCCAGGAAATATCTATTCACTCCAGTAGACACCTATCTACTTCAATAGACATCTACCCAATAGCATGTATCTAACCTACTTTTGCTAAAGTCATCAATGATGCTCATGCTGATGACTTCAATAGACATTTTCAGTACTTATATGACTTCTCACAGCTTCCCACTTGATTCTGTCTTGAAACACTCTCTTCTTGATACATACAATACCAAAAATTATAGGTGTCTTTTATTCCTTTTTGGCAGATCTTTTTGAGTCTCTTGGGCACACTCAATTTTCATTCCTTTTTGCAGGCCCCCTTTCACTTGTTTTAGTCTAGATTCTGAAATTTGGGATTCGTTCTAGTACATCATCTCACATGACATGATGCTATGTGCCCTGCTTATTCTAAATGTACGTCTCCACCTCAAAACTCTACACCTTCAAGTTCACCTGCCTGTGTTTCCACTGATCCCACAGGTGTCCCCAAAGTGTAACCAAACCCTAACACTCCAAATATGAATTGCTCATCTATTATTTTAACAGTGTTTCCAAGATAAATCGTTATTGGTACTTCTGTACCAGTAATCATTTCCTCTCAATAGCTTTAAAACATGAATATCAAATCGGAGGATGGGGGAAGATGGTGCTATAGAAGCAACTCAGGATTGCAGCTCTCAGTCAAGATGCAGAGGGTGAGTTCACGCCACATTTCCAGACGAATCTTTGTAGCCCACAGAATGGGGAAAATCCCAGGTGTAAAAGAGACACAGGATGCCAGCGCAGTAGTCTCTGCTAGCGCGGCCAAATGGCTGGTGCCGCAGCACAGCGGCATGCCGCACAAAACGCATGGGTCTGGGCACCCTGTTAAACCAGCAATTTGAAATTTGGGAGGGCAGATTAGCATATTCATCTAGGAGGGCAGATTAGCCTATTCATCTGATTAAACGGGATTTGGACAGTGAGCCAGGCCAGGAGATTTCCAGGAGGTGAACTGTGAGCCAGCACAGCTGGTCACTGCATGGGAAATCACACAGATCCCAGTGCCCTTTCAGCCATCGACTGAAACACCTGGGGGAGAGTCAACCCTACAACTTAAAAAAAAAAAAAAGAAAAAAGGCTCGGAGGCAGGGAGCCAATTGATCAGTCTCGACGGGTCCCACCCCCACCGGGACAAACAAAACAGCGATTCAAAACGCTCGGCGTTGAGAGTTTTATTGTGGGCACAGCTGAACCCAGGTCTGTGCAGCTCAGTGGGGTAGGGACATCCACCATTACAGAGACCTTGCGCCCCTACTGAGGTACTCGCCCATAGCTGATGCAGTCAGCCATTGCTGAGGCAACCCGCCATAACAGAGAGACTCCGCCAACAGAGCAGAGCCCACATCAGCAGGATGGAGCCCACATGAGTAGGGCAGAGCCCAAAACAGCAGGATGGAGCCCACGGCAGCAGGGCAGAGCCCACAACAGCAGGGCGGAGCCCACAGCAAAAGGGTAGACCTCACGCCAGCAGGGCAGAGCCTCAGCAGCCAAATAGTGACTAAAGTGCCCCCTAGCTGGGCAGGACAGAGCAACAGATACTCACAAATAAAGCCCTAACTCCCCAAGACAGAGCATCTGAGGGACAAAAGGGGTTTTATGAGTTCTGCTGCAACACACTTCAACGTACTTGCCTAGCAACACTGAATGAACAATGGAGCTCACAGAACAGCACTGGAGCTCCTAGAAAGTACAGTCCATCTCCTCAAGCAGCTCCCTGACCCCCGTATACCCAAAGAGTCACCTCAAAAAGGACTGATCAGACTGACATTTGGCGGGCATCATTCTGGGACAAAGATAGAAGAAGAAACTGGTAGCATCCCTCACTGTTCCGCAGCTGCTACAGGTGTACCCCAGGCAAGCAGGGCCTGGAGTGCACCTCAGCAGTCTTACAGCAGAGGGGCTAGACAGTTAGAAGGAAAACTA